>JAEIIG010022162.1:0-22809 GCA_018904695.1 Drosophila parvula
CTGCAATTCCGGCGGATATCCCACTGTCGCCGCCCCCGGAAACGGAGGTGGCGGCAGCTGGTGCTGCTGCTGCTGTTGCTGCTGCTGCTGCTGCTGGGGATACGGATGTGGATGCGAATGCTGGGCGGCTGCCTTGTGGTAGGCGGGAGGTGGTGCCGCATAGGAGACGGGACGCGATTCCCGGGCTCCTCCACCTCCATGATAGCCAGCATAGTTAGCCATCGGTGCAGTGGGAGTAAAGTCAGTGGGCATTTGTATGGACGAGTTGCTGGACTTCCAGGACTGTGGCTCCTCGGTGATCGTGGTCAGTGACGGATCATTCACATCCTTGTAGTTGTGATGATGATGGGACTTGCAGCTGCCACGCGATGATCGCGATCCCTGCACCACATAGGACTTGCCAGAGCGCTTGCTGCTCCTTACGGGCAGCGGCGAGGGCGTTGATATCCGATCGGGATGCTCCAGCGGCACCAGCTCGGCCTCCGGGCCGAGCATGCTTAGGAGGATGGGGAACACCACCAGGCTGTTGCAGGCGCCCACGCACAGCACCACCAGCAACAGCCAGCAAAAGTGCCGGATCACGAACTCAAAGGGTGACGTCGAGAGCATGAAGACAGCCACGCCGGAGGTGAGCATGCCGTGGACCAGCGGCCCCAGAGACATCTGCATGCTCAGCTGGACGCGACGCTGACGATTGCCCACGGATGTCATGAAGCCCTGCACACAAAAGAGAAGAAAAATTGATTAAAATATGATTCAACTTTGAAGAAAACTCTGGAAACTCACCAGTGATATCAGCACATTGAAGCACAGCATCATGCCCACGCTGAGTATGAGTATGACGGCGGGTATGGCCGATAGCTTGATGCCCAGCAAGGTCATGGCCCCAAAGATCTGGGCCAGCGAGGCCAGAACACTGAGGATCACCAGGACGGCGGCCCAAACGGATAGCAGGAGCAGGGAGACCAGCACCAAAGCAGCCAGAAATACACAGGCCAGGATCATGGCCAGGGACGAACGCAGGGTCATGTACTGCTCCCAGAAGATAAACGGAATGCCTGTCATTTAGGAAGATACTAAAGATTAGAGAGAGATACTTTTTTTTGGGTTTTAAGTATGGAGACTCACCCGAGGGATAGTTTGGCAGGCCGAAGCCCTCGAACTTGACGCTCAGATCACGTATGTGACCGATCAAGGTCTTGATCTGCGAGGTATCCGTCAATCCGTGCAGATAGAAGGGCATCTGGGCATAGACCAGAGGCAGGCTTTTAGGTATCTTCAAGTCGTATTCGGCGGGCTGATGAAAATACTGACGCGGCTCGGGATAGAGTTTACCCTGTAACATAAAGTAAATGCATTTATTAATTAGTTTACAATGATGTCAAGGTCTTAAACAATTTTTAAGAACTTTAAAGTAGAAGATAGTGAAGGTTGTTCTTCAAGGAAATTACATATTCTTCCTAAAAATTATATTATATTTGTTTTCAGTAAATAAATCGCTTCTCTTTTGTAATACTCAAACAGTTTTCAAGGTAAGCCTGGACTTAAGATACTTTTTGTAAGAATAACTTAGCAAAACTCTTCCTTAATTAATTCTTTAACTCTCTAAACGAATGAAGCTTCTTTTCTAGTTCTTATTTTATATTCCCAAATTAAAAACAAAACATCAACTAACCTGAGAAGCTCCATAGGCAAACACATCATTGGTGGCCCACGCCGACAGATAGTTGTAGAAGGCCTTCGGATTGATGATCCCATCCGCATTGACCAGCCGGCTCGTCACCACCAGATCCTTGTCCACGGGATTGTCCACGTGGCCCGTCTGCACGATTAGCTTATAGGCCAAAATGGCATCGCTGCTGGCATTGGGGAACCAGCACTCCTTGGTCAGCCTTCCATCCCGAATCTCCTCATCAAAGGTCTTCTGCAGATTGCTCAGCCATTCCCGGAAGAGCAACAGCCAGAAGTCTGGCAGACCGCCATTATCGTTCTTGATCACATGCGGCACCCGGACAAAGGAGTCGTGGTAATCCCTTAGTAACTGCTGTTGCGTGGGATACTCAAAGTTGCCCTGGGTCACTGCGTACATGCTGTAGAAGCCAAAGAGTCGCGTCTGGGCATCGAGGAACTTGTGTTCGTTGCTGCTCTTCGGCACCAGATCGATGATGTCCAGGCCATCCTGTAGCCGGGTGGAGGCGTACAGGCTGGTTATCAGGGCGGCCAGGAAGCCCATCACGGCCAGAAACTTCACCCAGCTGCGCATGAGGAAGGGCGTATAGTGTTCAAAGGCGAAGTTGGCCAGCGAAAAGGAGGCCAACGAGAAGGAGGCCAGTGAGTGGATGCTTCCCTGTCCAGCCGCCTGTTCCAAGAGAGGATTCTGCGCCGGCAACGGCACCCTATTGTTGTTACAGCTCTTCGGATGATGCCTGGCCGCCCGACCACCACCATTGTTATTGTTCAGGCTCGGCATCTGGGGAGTAGGCGCCACCTTGGGCTGTTCCTTCCACACCGGAAAACAGCAGCAAAAGATGTCCGCTCGCCCAGCCGTACGTCGTCGCAGATCCAGCGAAATCATTGCCGGGAAAACCAGTAAAGCTGCCGCCAAATTGGAACACATGACGATGGCTGCCTGCAGGCAGAAGACCTTGAGGGCCGGCACTGGAATAAAGGCGGCTGCAAAGAAGGATCCCGCCGTGCTGCAGGCACCAAAGAGGATGCTCGGTCCCACCTTCTTCAGGATCAGCTTGGTCTGCTCTCGCCTATTGCTCTCCGCATAGGCAGCCGTCAGCATAAAGATGTGATCCACGCCCAATCCCAGGGCCAGGAATGGCACCACCTGAGTGCTGGCCGCATTGAAGACGATTCCGAGGAGGGCGCACAGACCCAGACCCGCTGCCGTGCTGAAGCACATGAGCAGGACACCGGCCACACCGACGCTGCTCTGTCCCCGCACAGGATCCCGCCAGCGGAGTAGCGTACAAAAGGCATACAAAACAGTGACTGCCACACCAATCACAATGGACAGGGCACTGGGATGCGAGAACTTGGCCAAAATGTCGTCCAAAGCCGCCGAACTAAACACGTAAATGTCGTAGTTGGTCGAAATCCGTGACTGCTTGCGCAGCAGCTGCTCCACTTCTCGCGAGAAGTTGCGCTGCCAGGCATTGAGCACCTCGGCGGCCTTCTCCTGCGTCCATCCCAGATGATGCACCTTATAGTTGTCATACCACTGATCGAACATCTCCTTTTCGGTCATCAGTTGGACCACCGTTTGCAGGGCCTGTGCCTTCCTCAGATGTCCACTCCGATTACGCTTGGCTCCGCCCACAATTAACTCCTCCGGCCAGTGCATGTACTTGGCGGCATAGCCATAACAGCCGCCCGAGAGGATGGCACCCACATCTGGCGGTTGGCTGCTGTTCTTGTTGGGCGCTGTGTTCGGGCAATTGGGATTCTGAGGATTAAGGCAGGGCTTCTCCATGTAGCCACTGCCAATGGCCGCTCGTTTCATGTACTGTTCGACGGTCTCAAAGTCGAAGCTGATCTTCTCCTCGGTGAGCTTCTGTTTCATGTACTGCATCACGGAGCTGGGATTGAGGGTGGTCCACAGGAGGCGCTGTTCAATGCCACTGTTTAAAACGGGAAAGAAAATTAAGAAAATTCCGGATTAATTAAGATTTAAATAAGTATTTAGTAGAAGTATCTTAGAGATACAAAGAGAGAAAAGGACCGCCCACTTACGGTATAACAACTGCAGATTCCGGTCCCAGGAGCTGGCTGCCCTCCCAGAAACAGTCCAGTGGCGTAATAATCGAACATGGTATCAGGTGACGCAGGATCTGCTCGACATAGTAGGTGCCCTCGAAGGAGGGCGCACTGGGCTTGTTGCACATATCTCGCAATCCCCATTCCGTGTCATACAAATGCACCTTGACGGCGGTGGCCTTGACCAGGACATCGAGATGCGCCAATAGCGCCTGCGGATGCAGGACAGAGGCATTGGGATCATGCGTTGTCTGTATAAGAAGCTGATGCGTGGCAGACTCATCCTCGCCGATGGTCTTCTGTGTGTAGGCGAGCTCTGCTTCGAGGCGGCCGCCCTCTTGAATCCACAGCTGGTGAACCTTGGAGTGAATCTGGGCGCTCTTGAGGCCGACGCAGAAGGTGCTCAGCACCAGGATAGCCACGAAGAGCACCTTGCCCGCATGCTTCTGCACGGAACTGCCGAGGGTTTCGAGGTGGGACTGGAATACTGATCGCAGATAGATCGCTGTTCGGCTGCCGCGTGCCTTGCCCTGGAAATAGTTAAAAGGAATGCGGAATTTGATATATTTAGTTTTTCTTCTTAGCTTTTCCCCAGCTCTCTCTCACTCTCTGCTGCCATAAATAAGACATTAAAATTATAACGAAACAGCGTGTGGCCATATAATTTATCTGTTGCGACTCCCCATCATCCATGGACATGGGCGTAGCATATATATATTTCACAGAATTCCACAAATTCTTCAATACTTAGGCTACGTCCCTGCCTCCATGGACCCCACCCAAGACTCCGAAAAAAAAAACCCAGATCCCTGAAACAACAAAAACAACACAAGACGCCGCTGTCGTCATTGGCGGGCCAAAAAAAAAACTTAAAAAAAAAGAAAAGGCACAGGCAAACCTATAATCGCCTGCTTGGGCAATTGGATCGATCGCTGGCCGGGACTTTGGGCCTGGCTGGCTCTACCCCTTTCGCATCCGCAGCTCATTTCGTGCCGCCGCTTCTTCTTCTTTTGCCCGGGCTCCCCCTGCAGTGCAGCACGGAAATTGAGCCCCTTTCCCGAAATGAAAAGAAAAAGGTAAAAAACAAGAACCATGAACAACAAAAAAAAACAGATAATAATGAGGCTCGCGCTAATGCTAACGTCTCAATCGAAGGTTTAGTTCAACAATCAGACAAACAGTGGAACAAACGACTCTGAAAATGCTATTTAAAATCATTTACAAATTAATCTTCCGGTTAAGCTTCGGACTAACTGGAGGTTTTAAGAACGTTGTTTGTAAAATACCATTTTAGATAGTTCAGGTTTTAATATTTATTTAAATATCACTATTAACCAGTGGTTAACAAGACAGAAATGTTCTCGTAAAAGTAATATCACATATAGTAACATTTTTTAACTTGAAGTTAATATCTTTATTAATATATCCACAAGAACTGTAGTTTAATAAGGCAGAAAGCTTAATAGATACAGATAATAGTTAATAGATTCAGATGATGATTTTGTAACCTCAATGTAATAGCTCTATATAAATATCTCTCTTTAAATATAATCTTTAACCCAAGGTTAAAAAGAGAGAAACTTTTTTGTAGAAGCTAATACATACTTGTATAGGCTGATTTTTGAACATCAGGTTTTAATAATCAATCGTTAACAAGACAAACAATATTATGGTAAAAACTAAACCCACACTTGATGCTGAATTTTTAACCCCAGGTTAATATATTTAAAGGTTAACTTTTAAAGACTTTAATTTCAATAGAAACCCTAATAAGTTATACAAATTAGAACAGATTAAATTGTAGACCATATTGTTTCACCCTTAAAATAAAATGTAATAATTATATTTTAACCACTGGTTATTTATTCCAAATAAGAAACCACTGTGCCCCAGCAAACGGCACACCCAGCAAAGTCGGGGGACCGAGGCAGCCAAATAACACATTCCATGCGATCCCGAACCCGAACCCAAACCCGAAACCGACTCGAAACTTCTCGACGACTTGTGGCGTCTCCGCGCTGCGCCCGCCTTTTATCGCTTTTCACAGATTTTTCCCGGGCCCAGTCAGGTTGTGGCCAAACGAAAAAAAAAAAAAAATGAAAAAGCTACAGCGCCCAGAAATGGCTTTATTGTTTGGTCTTTTGAGCGTTTTACGACTACCGTTAAGATAGAGCGGGAGTCAGTCGTAAACAATCCGCGCTTGATGTCTCTGTTAGCAATGGAAATTGTGGCTAAATAGTGGAATGCAGGATGGGTATGTGCCACTAGGGAACCCGGGGACACACTATGCACTTCCTGCTACGCCGCCGCTGCTGTTGCTGCTGCTGCTTGTTTATGCAGCCCAGTTAGCGGCATTTCCGCAAACTAGGAAAACATCAAACGCGGCGGGCTCTCAGTCTCGACTTTGTCGCCATTAATTAAGTCGTTGGCGGCACCAGGCACTTTGAGAGACTGACTGCCTGCCCTGCCCTGCCTGCGGCGGCGATCTGGTCTCGTGTTCGTGGAATTTTTCCATAATTTTCTCTCAAGGTGATGCGCAAACAAAAGATGCACAAAATTCTAGGAATTTTTCACCGCTCCTTGTGGCTCTGGAGTCAAACAATGTTGCGTTTTGGCCCCCGGCGGCTGTGTGAGGTTTAAAAATAAACTTAATCTAGATTTTGGGCCGGCATTCCAGTGCTTCGACAACTGTGCTTTAAGCCTTACATAGAGGCATTAAGCGGGAAGGGTTTTTTACGAATCAATATAAGTTATTTTTATCTTTAAAAAAAATTATCTTCAGAAAACATTTTAAGAAATAAATGCCATATGTTATAGAGAGTAGAATCTGAAGTATTTTTAGGAAACACAAATCAGTTCCGTGTCTTTCTAGCCTGCAATGTTTGAAAGAAAGAGTTTCCTTGCCTAAAAATTAGGCAAACATTTTTAAAATAAATTTAAACTCAATTCACAAGAAAATAAGAAGGAAATCTTTGTACTTTCACATTGAAAATATTATTTTGTTTAGTTAAAAACTAAGACAAAATACAATTAGTAACAATTCCTGTTTAAACTGTAAAGCCTCTTTGATAATAAAACCCTTTTTTGAGGCCTCTAAAGAAACTTTTTATTATATTTTTTATGTACGAGTATGTTGGGCTTCATACTTTTTTTATATATATTTTTTTTTTTGCCTTGCCAACTGTTTGCCCAAGATTGAGCCATCAAGCGGGACGGCTTTATGTTAACGCTTGTCAGCCGGTCTCTCTTTCTCGGCTGCTTTTTGTATCTCGAAAAACATGCTGCTCGATCTGTGCGACATATCATCAATCTTCTGCTGTTTTTGCCTTGCGTGCCTCTTTTTCTCTGTTTTTCTTCCTTTTTTTTAAGTTTTATTTTTTTTTTTGTTTTTGCCCACCCCCGCAGTTCTCTCTGTTTAGCCGTTGTGAGGAAATGTCACGGCCATTGATTTATGATCCTGCCCGGGGTTTCCTCAGGCTTCCATTTTCAAATGAAAATGTTACTTTAATTCCGTGTACTTGCTTTTGTTGCCGCTCTGTTGCGACAGCTTCATTAGAAATGCGCACACACAGCGGCAGACTGGAGGTTGGTGGCAGCCTCCTTAATCCGCAGGCCCGAAAACGGAGGAAAACCGGAGGAAAGACGAAGGAAAACTAGCGAAGACCAGCTCAGATCATATGAAGAATGGGTAGGATAGTGAGAAAGAGATATGGTAGAGCACAGCAGGTGCAGGTATATACACAGATATGGTAAGGAAGTGCAGGAAAAAGGACGTGGGTTTTAAATTCTGTAATTTGTATAATAACTTGGTTTTTTTATCTTTAAAATAGGTATGTTACTATTACCCTAATTTATTTAACCAACATTTGCCATATACATTTATGTCAGGCAGTTTTTTTTTCAGTTTAATGCATGTTCTACAAAGTTCGGTTATGCGTCATAGTATATTCATCACAAATAATGAGATTGCATTTGTTTTTATCTTTGGAAATATGTATATTCATCCCAATTAATGATATTGCATTTGTTTTTGTCTTTGGAAATATGTAATATATATTCTTTTATATGGTATGTATATTTCCATTAGTTCTTATCTAAAGCAAAATGCATATACATTGTCCTAATTATTTCATGTAACGTTTGCTATATACACTATATCCTGTAAGATATATTTTTGACTACAACGCTCTTTTATGCGTCATAGTATATTCATCCCGAATGATGAGATTGCATTTCTACAATTTCTTTCTTTATATAAATGGTTTTTATTTAATTTAACAACGTTTGCCTTATATATTTTTTCCAGGATATTATTTTGCTACAATGCTTGTTCATGCGACAAATAATAAGATTAAATTTGGTTTTATTTTAGGAAAAAGGTATATAAAAATGTATTTTAAAGAGAACCATTTTAAATTAAATTCAGCATAAAAGATATTTACTTCATAAAGATATTAATTCAGCTTCTAAGAATTATTTACAGTCATTAATGAACCCTTGATGACTAAACCAAAGATAAAAGAAAGGAAACAGCTTGTTTTTTTTTAATAATTAAGTGTACATTTAAGCTTTATAAAATGCCTTTATCAAACTCCTTTAAACTTTCTGAAGATTTAATTTTTATTAAACCTTTTCTACTGCCTATTTATTGATTAAACTTTATCTAGACTCTAAGGTCTCAAAGAAAATCTTGTAAGAAAATACGATATGCCTCTTCCAAAACCTAAAAGATAATTAAAAGCTAAATAACAAATTTTCCGCCAAGACAAAGCTCTGCTAGAATTCTAATGTTTAGAGCTCTCTGTTCTCTGTTCTCAGCGATAAACACAATCCCTTCCATCACGCATCAATCAATCAAAGATCCGACACATCAACTGATGGCGGGGTTTTTTAAATAACAAAAAAAAAAAGAAATAAAAATAAAATGAAATTTCCTACACGAAGCCCCCCCACAGAGCTGACTACTTAATTACACGGTCCGCTCCGAATCGGGAGGCACTCTAAATATGAAAAGAAGAGGCAAACTTTTCCTATGCCATTCGGATATCTGACAAGCGACTCAAGTGCCCAGTTCCCCCCAAAAACTCGAATATGGTGCGTTGGGGCCATAACCATAAAATATGAGCGCACCCAGTTATGCCGCAATAAAAATCCAATGCAAAACCACAAAAAAACGAAAGAAAAAAACAACAAAAAAAAGGAAAAAGCAAAAAAAAAAGCAAAAGATATTTAGCATAAAATGAAATTCAATATGGGCAGAGGGACCACCCAGAGCCATTGAATATATGTATGAATAGGGCATCTTATAGAATTATGTATATGGACAGACAGACAGATGTGGCATTGCTATTGAAATTTATGGGATGCGAGTGAATCATGAAGCGGGGAATCTGTCGAAAGAGCTTTCACGCCAAAAGGGATTAACCCGAGATCGTGCTCTATATAAGGGGGGGATGGAATCTCCGGGCACTCCAGGCCCCTCCCCCTTTGAGACTTTGTGTCACGGCTTTCCCATGTTTCTCACGTAAACGTGTGCCATAAAACTTGTAGCTACCATAAAAGTTATATGCCACTTGATAACGTTTTTGAATACGAAATCCCGGGCATTGCCACACACCACATCCGATCTGTATGTGCATATATATATATCTCTGCTGGTTTATACGATCTTTTTCGTATTTTTTCTTACGTTTTGCTTGGCATTTAAATGGAACTGTGTTTTTTTGGATATATATTTTCACATGCCATTCTCACACACAGCTGGCGCGGCTGTCAAACAAAATAGCTTAAGAAATGGATAATACTGCGTCAGGGATTTATTTTTAGGAGGATCCCCACAAGGACCACACACAAGCACACACACAAATCGGGTGACTGAGAGATAATTTCCACATTTGCTGGAGACCTGGAAAGTAAATTGATTTTGTTTTTCGGGGCAATTAAAAGTGAGGCCCGAATGGTAGTGAAACCGTTGAATGCAAATTCCCTGTCGGTGGTGGCCGCCGCCAATTTATGGCGCCCCCAAAACGTGACTAGCAAGCCGTCAGTCGCATTTATTACCATTTTATGCTTCTTGGTCTTCTTTTTTTTTTGTATTTTGCATGCCCGTAAAAACGAAATCGTTAAAGGCACACACAAGAAGAGAAGAAAGACAAAAAAAAAACGTAAAGGTTTGAAGGTCACCAGCCCAGAGAGGCTCAGGTGAGATGGTTCAGACGGTTTACAGTTAACAGCAGAAGGTGCCAGGTGCAAAAAGAAAAGGGCCACCAGGATAGATATACACATATAAGCCCTGATTTGGGTTCCCTTCTTAGCTTTAATTTTGGGGAGAAAGAAGATGGGGAACAAAAAAAAAGAAGTTCACCTGCCTCTGGCCGTAACAATTTTAATTTCTTTATTATTTTCGTCTGAAAAATCGAAAACGCAGCTGAAAACTGAAAACTACTACCTGACGGCGGCGGCGGCAGACCGCCGGCATTCACAGGTACACACGCACTCTCGGATCGCCTCGTTTCGTTTCGTTTCGGATCGGATCGTATCGCAACGTAGTACATATATTCGAGTTTGAGTTCGAGTTCGGTCTTGAGTCGGAGTCTCTTTGGGTTCAGTGGAGTTGTCCGCTTGTCCGTCCGCCTGTCCGTTAACTGCTTTTTCAGTGAATTCCGTGATTATTGCTTGAATGTTTCTTTCCGGTATTTCGTTCGCTCTCTGTCACTGTGTACCTTGGCTTGGCTGAGGGCCCCTGGGCCCTGGGTCTCTTGTCTCTCCAAGTAAAGCCCCTCTCTGGGCTTGCTGCTGTGTGTGTGGTCGAGTTAATGTCTTCATAATTCTCCAGATTTTTCTTCTCTCGTCTCTCTTCTGCTTCGCAGCAGCAGCCACAGACTGATGAAGACAATAACAGTTTTATGTGCGGCTCTTCTCGTCGTCCCGTCCCGTCCCTAATGAAGACCAAGTCTGTACGCGTTTCGTGTCGTTTTTTTTTATATTTTTTTTTCCCCTGGTTTTCAGCTGCAGATGGTCTGGGGTCTCTGGGAGATCGGAGATCGGAGATCGAGTCAAGTTGGCCACGCACACACACACACACACACACAGGGAGGGGCACACCTCCGAAGATGAAGCTGTCAATTGTTGGGTCTTCCGCCCCACAATCTCCGTCTCCCCTTGCCATGTGGGAGTTATATGTGGGGCATACGGGCTTGTTTCGGGTGAAACGAGTTCGGGGCCTGGTTATAATGGGTCAAAGGATTATGTAAAGGAATTGGGTAACTGTATGAATGGGGAGGGAATCCGATTAAATACAAGGGGAATCCATAGATAGAGTATCTCTAGATATATAAATGAAGTTTCAGCTGCCTCTTTCTACAAATGAAAGTAATTTGGTAACCCGTTTTGGAGGAATCTTAATTTATGCATTATTCTGTCTGCAATTTGTATAATAAATGTGTTTATCAAATATGAAATATGAAAATAGATCTGGTTTTTTACTTTAAAAACAATCGAATGCTAATTAAGTTGCAAAAAATAATTGTAGCCTGAATTTTAAAATATTCAAGAAAAGGTAAACAGCGTAATTAAAAATGCCTAATTAACTTGAGATTGTTTCTTTGTAAAATACATTCATTAGATATGTTAAATAATGTTCTAAAACCGGGATAGATACATTGAACGTATATTTTTATTCACTTGATACTTTCTACCTATAACTAAACTTCATTGTTATTCAATTTATTGCGACTCAGTGAAATTCTTGACAAAAGATCTACAGTTCCCAGAAGTGCACCGGCACACACACCTTATCTTGTTTGGCTCTCAACACGCCCAGCATGTCGAATTACAGTTAACTTGTTAAGCACTTCCTCTGTAAGCCGGAAACGCCTGTAGGCGTGAGATATCTTCATCGACATTCTATCTTCTTCATTTTCTTCTGAGAAGCAATACATGGTTTTCCACCCTTCTTGTACCCAAATTTTATGCAGGTATCTATGTATCTGTCTCTCCCCTAGACGGGGGAGTATTTGTCCAAGGATTACCGCTTCTCCACTTGAGATCCGGACTCACCCTCGCTTCTGCCTTCAGTCGGTTGCCTTTGATCTTTTTTTACTCTTCGATATTTCGTGCTTGAGGAATATATTCCTAGAGTATTCAGTTTTGTATATATAGTATGATTGTGGGGGGCCTGGCTGTCCGCTATCTGGGCAAATATCAAATAACAAATATTGATCGCAAGTGTGACAATGATTTATTTGCCTTACACCTTCAGCGCTCTCTCGAGATCTTATCGGGCAGATAACGATCGGTTAATTATAATATTTGACTTACGGCCTGAAAGTCAATAGAGGTTGTTAGGGGGTCTAGATTAAATATTTAAGTTACCTACAAGGGTGTCTATTTCGATGAGGGAAATAGTATGTATTCAAGATTAAACTGTATTAATGATATATTGCTTTGATTGGTTGAGTTTTTCTTAGAGAAAAACTAAGACAAATTAATCTTAGAAGTAAGAGAACTGTAGATTGTCTTGCTATGTAAATCTTACTAATTTTTTAAGAACATTTTCTAACTTTTATCAATGAATATCTTTTCGATAATCACATGTATCTTTTCTGTAGTTTCCTTTTAACCTCTAAGATATCCTCTATCTCTATCCTCAATTTCCTAGTTTACGTTTAAGATACACCCGCTTAATGCTGATTTCAAAGATAATGAATGCTACTGTTGCTTTCCAACGTTTTTTTTTTTTCTCTCTGGAAAATGTTTGCCTCTTGTCTCTGTGTGTGGATGCCGCAAATATTTATATGTTTGTGTTTGCTTTTCGAGGGCAGTTGTGAAAAAAGCGAAGCGGCAACACGGACATTGGACATCTTCTCCCAGCATGACTAAACAAATTTATTGCCCACTGGCAGCGACAGCGGCAGCGAAGAAACTTCTTCAAAATGCCGCCAATGTTGCTCAACTTCCTGTGCAAAGTATCTACTATGAGTGTGTTTGTGTGTTTGCCTTACAATTGGCACAGACAGCAAAATGGAAGGAGGGGCAAGATCGAGGGGGAAGACAACGGCAAGACAACGACAAGCGATTTCATTCATGAATTCATATGTACGCATATCTTATAGATACAACGGGCGTCGTCGCGAGTACATGGCCTGCATCGATAGTGCGGCATTGCCATAAATGAGACGGGGCAAATAATAAATAAATAAATATCGATGGGCGATAGAGAGTGTGTATGGCGAGATATATGTGAATATATATAAATGCCGATATGAGCTATACCCTAAGATACAAAAACCAAAACTGATTTGTGGCGAGCACATGCAAACACACACACTAAAAATAGAAGAAAGTGTTTTCTTTGTAAATGCATTTGATTTATGGGATGCATTCGGTAAACAAAAGCCATAAATACTCTCTAAGTTATTGTATCTAAAGGGTATTAGTTTACACAAAAAGAAGTTTAGGGGAATGTTTTGAATAAAATAAGATTAAATACAGTATTTAACATAAATAAATTCGATTTATATAAACTGTACTGATTTAAGTAAGCAAAGATATAAGTAAACTCGAATTATTTTCTATATTTTACTTTTAATATTTCTTTACTATTACAATTCAAGATTTTTAGAGGTAAGTGTCATAAAGCCCAGCTCTAAGGGACACTGGCTTTTATGACACTAGGCATTATGACATGTTTGAATTTTAATTTGTATTTTTAATAATGTATTTGTTTGAATTATTATTAGATTTTACCTTTAATATTTCTTTATTATTATAGTTTAAGATTCTTAGAGGTAAGTGTCATTTAATTGAACTTTAATTGATATTGTTTATAATATTTCTATTGTAAAATAAAATCAAAATAAATGCAATTCACCTAAATCTTTTCAATATAAAATGAATATATTGACTTACTAGCGTAAGTTTTATAATAATTTAAAGCCTAAAAAAACCCATAAGCTGTCTATCTCCATAAATAATTATTCATAACTCAACCAAATGATTTATTCGCTGTACCCCTGGCCAGGAGAAGATCATCTCGGCTGAGTAAGTAATACTCAGTCTCATTTGGCATTCAGATCATGAATGAAAGCGTCATCCCCTCGAAGACAACGGAGACCTCCCAGAAGCCAAAGAAATAATGGGGGAAAAAAACGACAACTTTTCCAGAGAAGTAAATAAACAGAAATAATAACAATAATCGCGTTGCCTAATTTGCATAGTGGCCAAAAAGAAAAAATCAGGCAAGCAAACGCGCCAGCTTCGTTAGACGATTTTAATGTCTTAATATATTTCTTTAAATTGAGTCATTAAAATAAATCGCCATCGACGACGAGGATGAGGTTGAGGTTGAGGCTGAGGATGGGAATGGGGATCGGAATCGGGATGGAATGGAGTGGGGATAGGATGACGACGACCACAAAAGACGCTGACGATGTCGGCGCCATCACGATCGATCGTTTGCCACAAACTTTCCAGCGGAGTTCAGGACTCCGGAGTCGAAAGCACGTTACACAGCCCCGAGAGCCCCAGAGACTTTACGAGAAATAATTGAGATGCACACACACACACACACTGGCGACGGGGGCAAAAACACGGCAAGAGGAAAACAAACCATCTAGAGTGGGGAGGGTTGGAGGGGGCACACACAACATCGGAGCAAGACACGCCACGCGGTCGGTTTGCCGAGAAACTGCATCTGCAACTGCAACAATGATGAAGACATCAAGCTGTAAAAAAGCACCACAGAGAACCAGCGAGAAAACTTGAGAAGAGGCAGTCAGAGGCACTCAGAGAAACAACGTTTGGGAACAGGTAGAAATGTTGGTATCTCAATTTAATAGCTCACTGGCTTTGGTTATATCTTTCAGATAGTATTTGGGAGGGAGGAATAATATATATTCTGTGAACAATTTTATATATTTTTAGGTGAAAAGTTAAGCTTTAAACTGTAATTAGAGACTTGAGTTTCTGTAAGTAAATATAATTAAGAATAAATATTAAAAACCCAATAGGTTTCTTTTATATTTAAAGAATACTTTCTATCTAAAAGTATCTAGGTATTAATTGTAGCAAAACCCTTCTAAAAAAATACAATAAAATTCAACAAATTAATGTAAACTTTATCATATAATTTAACCCTATTTTAAGGTCCAAATTTCCCTGAATTCTTCTTATTTATTTGCCGTACAGTGGCACACATTTTGATGGACAGTATTTCAACAGAAAACAGTCAATACAAAATGCGTGCGTCAGTGAAATTTTTCCTTTTGCTTCGATGTTTTTTTCTGCCTGTTTTTTTGTGGTTGTTGTTGATTTTTTTGGGCCACCCGCATTCAAATGGGCCGAACCAAACCCGAAAAAACGAAAAGCGATCTCTGGGCCCGCTTCATTTGCATCGTTGGCCATAACAACAACAAACCGGAGAAACGCTTTGGCAACGACAATGGAAATAATGATTGTTTACTGTTCTTTTTGAGTTAGAAAAAGGTTTTTCTTTAAATACGACAGGGGGATACGCTGCCAATGAGACGGAAGGAATATAAATAAACTGAGTAGGAAGTTACAAATATTTATTGGAACGTATTAAAAGAGATACTTTTTATAGATAAAGAAATATATAAGGGTTTAAGGTACAAATATCCATTTCGAAACCATTAAATGTATCTCTTAGTAAATAAACATTAAGGGTAATATTTTTTATAAGCTCTAAGCTTTTTCCTAACAGTAATTATTTAATTTAAAATAGTTTACATATTTTGTAGGGGACTAGAAAGCTGGAAAACTAACTATCTTCACCTCTTCTATCTTAATCACTTTCCCATTTTATAATCTTTGTTTGACAAACTTTTCTTTGCAAATAAATAAATATTTTAGAATGAATTTAGATTAATTTAGATTGCGCATTGCGTCACGGCAGCTTCTAAGCTATTTGCAAAGCATTCTCGGCTGATATCAAAGAGCATCTGAAAAATGTACAGGGGACTGTTCGTCGAGGAGATCTCTGGCGATAGTGGGGTTTTCAGAGGGAGGAAGGAACGAGGACTGGGGCAACAGCACGTACGAAATGACTCTCGACTGGCGGCCCACCCATGTTGGATTGTACGGACGCACAGATACACAGATACATCAAGTACAGATACATAGCCACACTCGACTCTTGGCGGCGGCTGGTTGTTGTTTATTATTTCTTGCCGCGGCTGCCGAAGCTTTTTTGCCTTTTCGGCTGCTTTTCACTGGATCTCCTGCTGCTGCTTGTGCTGCCGCTTTTTATTTTATTTATTTTTTCTTTATTCGCTTTTTTTTTGCCCAAGTCTCTGGCTGCATTGCTGTTTTTGGCGCAGTTGCAGTTGCAGTTGTTATTGTTTCGCTTTTGCGGTTGGGCCAACTCTGCACAGTAGCGCCAAAGTAATGAAGTTGTCTGTGGATATGTCCGTCTTCGTCTTCGTCTCCGTCTCCATCTGAGGGGAAACGAGGGTCCTGCTGTGTGGCTGCTCACAGCGCAAATAGTTGTAGATTGATGGCAATGCACGCAGAGAAATTAACCATCGAAATTGGTGATAAGTCTTGGTTGATTTTGAGATAAGGAAATATATTTCCTAAGAGATTTTAGACTTGGGAATTTTATATAGAGAAGATTTATCATTAAATGTTTGCAGATAATGTATCTACATTTTTTAATAATAATTTCAACTCGAAAGTAA
The DNA here is from genome assembly GCA_018904695.1 of Drosophila parvula. Taxonomy (NCBI): domain Eukaryota; kingdom Metazoa; phylum Arthropoda; class Insecta; order Diptera; family Drosophilidae; genus Drosophila; species Drosophila parvula. Next base: position 16,464 of record JAEIIG010022162.1, read on the forward strand.
AACAAATTCTTGTCGAATTTCTTGTATAAATGTTTTTTAAATATAAATAATTAAAGCACTAAGCTTAGAATATATTTAAAACACAAATTTCTTATTAATTTATAGATAAACCTTTTTTTAAATGAAAAATTAACTTTAGTTTGAATTCAACTTGCTTTAAGGGGTTTTAGTGGCTTAAAAAGTAACCCAACATATTAACTTTCTGGTAACCTAAAGAAATACCTCTCTAAACCCAGGATTAATCTTTAAAAAAAACCCCCCACACTCCCAATAACTAAATACCATGTTATATTATAAGCTGAGCAACTTTTTTTATGGCCGCTCTTTTGGTAAACAAATGCCTATGTTTAGATTTAAATCCTCCACGCTCTTGAGATATAACAAATAAAATAACCCCAAAATTTGCATATAAGCCGATTGACCATATAATGCGTTGCGATTTTTGGCTAATCACTGTAATTAATAGACGACTGGCAGGCCAAGATTCCGACAACTCTATTAACCAGAGAACAGAAACACCAAAATGAAATGAAATCGAAACGACTGGCAGCGTCAACGAAGGAAGAAGATACGAAAACGCGAAAAATATTGCGAGAGATATTGGCAATAAAATTTATTGAAATCTGTCCCGCCGGCTTAATGGGCGCATTAAACAAAGGCCGCTGCGCTTCGGCTTTTACAGTCCAACTTCTGTGGTGTTCACTTTTTTTTAACGGAAAGGGTTTTTTGTGGAATTTGCAAATGAAATAAGGCAATCAAAGTTGGCAGCATTTTACCCTAATTAGTTGTAAAAGTTGAAGAGTTAAATGCTGATTATTGTAAGAAAAAGGTCTTCAAAAAAGAAGATATACGAGTACTTAATAGAGCTGGAAAAACATCGATGTTTAAGGCCGATTAATCGATGTTTACATATAAAAAACATCGAAAAGTTTGATACTTTTCCAGCTCTACTATGTGGAAATATTGCTAAGCAGCAAGAATCTTTATGGTTACATTTTTTACAGTATTTATGAATTTTTTAATGGAAATATATATTTAAATAAACAAAAATTCATCTGAAAACTTTTGTAAATTATTTTTAAAGAATTATTACTATTTAAAGGCCTTTAAAAATTACTTTAAATATTTGTTGCGTGTTTTATATCCTCTTAAAAATATCTCTTGATAGAAAGATATCTGTTTTACATTATTTAATGGAAATGCAAAGCAAAAATAAAGTGAAATTACAAGTTAAGCCTTTTTTTCATATTAAGGGATCCAGGATTATAGGTATTTTAGAAGCTTTGAAAAATATTTAAAATATAAAAAAACCTATGTGGCCTTATATTAATAAATATATGTAGATTAATAGCCACTTAAAACATTCAGACCCTACGAAATTTGCCCCTCAATAAATATGGTAAACCCCTTTCTCAGGCTTCAAGTTAATTTAAAATGTAAAATATATTCTAAGGAGTCTCCACTGTCTTGTCTCTTGTGCTCTGCACTCACCTTATCGATTTGGTCGAGCGCCACTTGGGCGTCCACCCAGCTGGTGCGTATGTACAGATCCGAGAATAGTTTCTCATCGACCACATCGCCGTGTGTGTCCGGAACGCGTGGGAGGCTGTCGCGGTCCATTATTTAGCGCGTATCTTAGCTGCGTTCTCGGTTACGGATGCGGATGCGGGGATTCCGGGCTTGGAATCTAAGCAGATACTTTTTGGGAGAATGCTTGGCAGTGCCTGGGGCTTATACAGTTTGAATGCGTTTTCAATGAATGCTTTGAATTTGTGTTTTGTTTAAATGCATTTTGTGCACCGAACTCTGCATTTTCTCGCTTCTCTCTTTCGGCCTGCTGCTGCTGCTTCTTCTCTTCTCTGCGCTCGCTCTCGCACGCTGTGTATCTTTTGAGCGCTCTTTGTTGTTGTTGTTTGGGTTTTTGTTGTGATTGCTGGCTTCGCTGGCTTTTTACTTATTTTTTTTTATTCAGGATTTGTTCTCGTTGATTTTGTACGCGCTTTTCCTTTTCGGGTTTTATCTCGGCGGCCACGGGCACAATTTGTTGGGGAATTCGACCGAATTTTCACACATCATTCACACACATGGAAAAGCGACGGACGGATGGACGTCGTCTGTCTCCTCACGTTTTCTTTTCGTTGTCGTTTTGCTCTCGCTCGCTCGCGCTTGCTCGCTCTCTTCTCGCTTTCCGCGCTCTCGGCGACTGCTTCTTCTTAACACTCCGCGCACGCACACACACACTAATCAAAACTCACTGTGGCCGGATTTTTCGGCATTTAATCCACAAAAAACTCCGTGTGAGTTACAATATCTTCTCGTTGGCTATTTATCTTTGTTGTTATTACCACACACAGTGGTGGTGATGCACTGACAGATATAATAGTTGTTGTCGCCGCGCTCGCTCCGCACTCACAACCGTTTCGTTCGAGGATCGCACGCAGTCTGAGAGATGTGTCTGTATATCGCGGATGCGGCACGCCAGGCCAGGCCAACAACTTCATTAGGCGAGCGCGCGCGCCACTTGCGCTCTCCCGCTCTCAACTGCAATGCGAGTGTATGCGTGGGCGACCCATTCACAGACAGCTTAAAGTACGCTCTCTAGCTCCCGGCTCTCTCGCTCTCGGTGTCTTAGCTCTCCCGCTCTTGAGCCGTCTGCGGCCATTTTGGTTTGAGTACGCTCTCTCCGAGGGCCGGTCGAAGGGTAAGCATAGCGTAATGAAGTTGGGAAAATACCGAGGGGTGTTTAAAAAGTTTTGTAAAATGTGAAATATTTCTAAATTTTTTTTTAGAAACACTGAGCCTAAAAATTCATATATAAATTAATAGATATTTATCACTTCTTGATAAAATATCATTGTTACACAGTGTTCCATTTTTAGTATTTACTATTTTGCAATGTGTTTTAATTTAAAAAAATATACAGTTCATTTTAACATTAATATATATGTTTAGAGAAAATTCTTAAATGTTTATCCCGAAAGTTAAAGATTGAGATAAAAATAGGCATTATCTGAATTACCTGTATTAGTATAGTAGTATAGTAATGTATAGTAGTGTTTAATCTCTATTTATATTAATATATAAACTTTATTTTTGTCCAGAATTTCTTCCAAAATGGTACAGTTTTAGCTGCCCAGTTTGACATTCACTGCCACGGAAATCAGTGGAAGAAAAAAAGAGAGCAAAAGCCCGCTAATTTCTATTGTTGTTATTCGCGTGATTTTATTTGATTTGCTTTTTGTTTTTCTTTTTTTTGGCGAGAGAGACCACCCAAAAGTATTTTGGTGCTGTTTTTATTTCCCTTCTGTTGTTGCTGCGGCGTGGACCACCCAAAAATGAATTTGTTGCTGCTGCTGCTGCCTTCATTAAACTGAGCGTTGTGGGTGGTCCACTACCCCCCCTCCCGCCACCACCCTTCTTTTGGCGTCGGCCTTCAGCGTCAGCAGCGCTGCTCACTGAGGCTTTTATCTCTCTTTGTGTGTGTGTTGTTTGTTTGCTTGTGGGGAGCGCGTGCGTGGCAGGCTTTTCTCTCTCTGTATGTGTGTGTTGGGTTGAGTGTGCTTGTGTTCGTGCCGCGAACTGTTGGCAAATTTGTTAGCTTTACATTGCTTGTGTTTGTTGCTGTTTTTGTTGCCTTTGATGTCTGTTTTTGCATGTTCTCGATGCTAAATTATGAGCAGCAGCAGGATGTTTTTGTTTCTTAGCTTTTTTCTTATTTTTGCAGCATCTTTTCTTATACGAAATAGTGTGTGTGTGCTTGTGTGTCTGGTTGGACCACACAAGTTGTCATGTTTTTGTGTGTTTTTGCCGGCAAATTAAAATTAAATAAATGGTTTTTGAAAAAGAAAAGTAACAATTGGGAATAATATTTCATATACTTGTTGTTTTTAATCATTTATTTTAATTATTTTGATCGTTAAGTTAAAACAAAACATGAGATATTAGTACTTTTAAATTAGTTAAAAAAGTTAATTAAAAATAAAGGTATTTTCAAAATAAACAAACTTAAAAAATATTTTAAAATATCATCTCTAAGAACTCCAAAGACATCAATTAATTTACAAAAAAAAAAATCACCCAACGCCGCCTTTAATATTTATGAATGAAAATGCATTTGAGGCATTTTTCTGTCCCTTTCCCTTCCCTCCTCGAATTTCCCTTTTCCAAGCAGAGATACAACCACAAAACAAACAAATAAAAACTCTTCAGAACGACCGCAAAAATTGGCGCTCGAATCTCCAACGAATTCAAATTCGAATGCAACTGCAGCGTCATGGTTCCCCTATCTCGCTCTGTCTCTCACTCACTGGCGCAGGAAAAGAAAGAGACGCCGATGGAGAGGATGGAGCTGTAAATGTGAATGTGAATGTGGACCCACCACCAAGCGGGCTATTATAATAAAAAAAAAAAACAACAACAACAGCCTCCCTGCAGCTCCCCCTCTCTTTGGGATCACTCCCTCTCTCTTTCTCTCTAACTTGCTCACCTGAACTAACGTTGCATCAATGTGAATGGCTCTCTCGGTCTGTGTGTGGCGCATTTTGGCGACATGGGCGGCATTTTTTTTTTTCTCCAACTTGCATATTTTAGCTTTAGCCATTGCTCTCTTCCGCTCTCCCGCACTCCCGATCAAGCGATCTTCCGCTCTCCGATGATTGCGCCATCTTTGGCCTGGCTCTCGTGTGTTTTTGTGCTCTCAATGACTTGCATTTTGTTTTGCTTTCGCTCAATTCGCCTGCAGCTCCAATCCAACAGAGCCTGCTCCCCCATAAAACAGAGAGGGAGCGATACTCATTCACTCATACACAAACACACACACACACTCACTCGCAAAGTGCGCCTGTGTGGCGGGCAGCTGCCACTGGACCACCAACGAAGCGGAGTTTGCTTTGAGAGCTTCATTTGCCGTTTCGTTTGGAGTTGTTGTTGTTGCTTGGAGCAGGAACAGGCGATGGGGGGGAGAGAAGGAGGAGAGAGAAAGAGATATGGAAGAAGAAAGATACGGGGACAGAGAGACTACGACTGCTGCTTGCTGTTGTTTTTATGGCTGGAGTTGAAGTTTCGATCTCTTCGTCTTTTCCGAGGCTTGATAAGGTTTTAGATATCATTCACCTATGAATATAATATAATAATACAATAAGGATAAAAACTACCTTTTCTGAGCAAATTCCTCAATAATTTAATATCTCAGCTAATTCAACCATTATTAAATTACCATTATTACTTGGATCATAATCTTTATGAACACCTTGAATTATTATAAGTAACAAAGATTATTTAAAGAAAAAGATATTTTAAATACTGATCATGTTCAGTAAATGTTTAATTAAAACTTTGAGCAGTATATATAAATAATATTATAATATTAATATTATTTTTCAATAAAAAACGGCGTTATCTTCGTAACTACCTAATACAACAATTAATACAAATATCTTGTTGCTTAATTATAAAATTATTATAATTAATTTCAACTACATAAATATTTAAAACTTTTTTAAAAAATTCGTTGATGGGCTTGTCTTACTTTTTAATTTTCTTTTATTCATTACAATAAGTGTAAATGATTTCGTTCGCTTGTCTCGCTCATTCATCAGTTGCCTGAGCTTGAATCTAACCCTGATCTCCTCGCTGCCTATCTCTGTCGCTCCTTTGGCAACTTTAACGACAGGCTGTTTGTTTTTAATCGTATAATGTCTTAATTTATAGTGCAGCGTTGCCTAGACCTCAACTTGATACACGATCCCCAACCGCGCCAGCCCCTTGCCAGTGCACTGCGAGCTCCATGGCAATGCAATTGCATTTGTCATTGGCCTATAGCGCCATTAACATTACTCCGCTCGCCGTATTCCTGGGGTTCCCCTTCCAAATTCCCCCCATTTCTTCTTTCGCAACACCCATTCACAAGGATTACTTGGAAAAAAATATATGATGATCTCTGATATTATTTGAATTCGGGAATTTATTATATAGAATTATCATAATATGTACTTATAAATTTTAAATTGATTTCTAAATAAATAGTAATATTATTTATGCTTTAATTAAACTATAGCTTAACACACTTTCTATAGATTCCAGTAAAGGAACAGTTTAAGTTGACATGGTGATGATATGTGTATATTTTCAAAAAACCTGGTTTGACTTAAAAAAACAATGAAATATTAATAATTCTATAATAAACAGTATTTGGTAGTTTCACCAACAAATAATGTAGTAATTCATTTAAAGAAAAACACCTTTGATGGTATAAATTTCAACATAGAGCTTCGACTATTTGAAGACCTTTGAAACCTTTTTTATTATATAATATCTTATGGATTCCATAAAATCCCTTACGTATCAT
>JAEIIG010022179.1:0-10012 GCA_018904695.1 Drosophila parvula
GGCAAGGACATTTATCATCTGCCCCTCGAGTGCGTCACAAAAAGGCACAGCCCAGCCGCCTTGCCGCTCCTTGTTGATATTTCTATATTTCGGCGGGGCAGTAAAGGCAGAGTAAACACGGAGGATACACTGGCTCCCCTCCCGAAAAAAAATTGCGCAAATTTCACCCAAAATGTTAAATAGAATTCGTTTTACTTACTCTGTCTCAGCCCCCTTCGCATTTCCCGATGGCTTTCCCTCGACCGCATTTCCTATGCCGCCGTTATTCATGGCACTTTTTGCCCTCTTATCGCTCGTGTTATTTTTGTATATGAATTTCTGCGGTTACATTGAATGCTAAGGAGCAATTGCCGGGGCGAAAAAGTGGAAAATTTTAAGCCTACTTGAAATTTATTTGCACTCATTATGCCTGACAGTTTGCAGATATCAAGGCGGTGTGAAAAGGCCGAGATAAATTCATTTCGTGGCAGGGCAGGGGCCTCTGGCGTCGGCGGCGAGCCATTAAAGAGTTTGCCGGCCCCAGTCCTTGTCCCTGGCTTAGGGTTTAAGACCATTGAACGGGATCGAGTCGGGCTTAGGCGGTGAGCCTTCAATGCTATTTTCAATAGAATCCAACAGAGCCCCCTACATAGACTCACTAATGAACAAATAAAGCTTAGCGCGAGGCCAAGGGAAATAAAACCCCAACCGCATTAATAAATCACACCGAAGAAAGCGAGAACAGAACACAAATAATGCAAATGCCAAGCGACAGACGACAGAGGGTGGTCTTCGGTGGAAAATGACAAAACACCAATCTTTTCCCTACCAATCTCCATGTCTGACTTAAGAGATTTTCCACGCAAATTCCGCAGGATGCAGGATGTCCTGGCAATGGTATGGCATGGCAAGGCGCTGGCATTCGTTGTCCTCATTCCGCCAGAAGGAATATGCCATGTGGAGTCGGTGGAGTCGTCACCAGAGCTCCTCCTTCTTGGGCCAAGTTATGTCTGCTATCTGCCCCCCTACCCCCAATAAAATCAACAGAAAAAATCAAACAACTTCGTTGGCCCAGTCGGAGAAGTTTATTGTCGGCAACTGGCAACTATTATGCCATGCTAATCGGCTTAGACTGACTCCAGTGCGGACCCAGGGACTCCTGTGTCCTGCGTCCTGGGTCCTGTGACCTAACTTCTGACCAGGTCTGTGACGAAGCCAAGGACTCAAGGCAAAACACGGTTGGCCAGCCGCCGAAAGATGTTGCCATGTGGCCTGCCTGATTGTTCATTTGCCACACGCGCTATAAACACAGGACACAGAGAGAATGTCTGGCATAAAGGGATATTTATACAAAATATAAGATATTTCTTGTACAGAAGAAGTGTTTTTCCCTATCTCTGACTTATTTTTATGATTATTTTCCATTGCCTTAAGATATTTAAGTTTAAATGTCTCTAGGAAAGTCCTTCAACTTTTTATATTTAAATAAAAACAGGTAACTTTTTATCTAACTTGTAGTTTGCTTTAGGAATTGATTTATTTATAGCACCATTATGTATAAGAACCTTTAAAAAATAAATAGGAACTTGGTGGCTTTTCTTTGATTTCTAAAAATTAGCCTCTTGTAGAATTTTCTTTCTGTGCATAACCTCAAGCTAAAGAACTCAAGCGGATACCTGCAAGCTCTGGGGGCATGTGTGTGCTGTGTGTGCTGTGTGCTATGTGTGCTGTGTGCTGTGTGTGTGTGCCTTGTGTGTGTCCTGTGTGTGTTTGAGGCCTCCGAAAATTGCGGCCTGCCCTCATTTGGCTGACAGCTTAAGACGGCAGCCATCGCAGATGGAGCCAAGAACACAGCCCCAAAACATGGATTTCTCCCTTGTGGCAGGAAAGAAATCGGTGGGCGCGTGTGTGTGAGTGTGCTTTCGTTAGCATTCCGTGTGGAATTTGATACTTGATTATTTGTTGCCGGCCTCAAGCGTGCATAATATATCAAAGTGGCGTCAACGTCAACCGGAGATGCTCGTCCTCGATCCTTTTGCCCCCGACAACATGTGTAGACATCGTGTGTTGGCAGTCGGTCGCTTGGAATCTTGTTTTTAGTTACAGTTTAGTGTTGGCCGCATAATAAATAAATAAACAGTTGACTCAGACGCCATACCGCCATCCCGCCCTCCCCCCCTCCACCTGGGCTGGCCCACGGCTCCTGTCAGCTCCTTTCGTGCATGTCCTGCCTCTCGTTTCGTATGCTAAAGAGCCTGCCTGCCAGGTTGCGGGTATTTCCCTTAAAGCTTTTCCCCGCTCTCCCGTCGGTCCAAATCAGATGAAAATTTTTGGGGAAAAAATGCCAAAGTTTTTCATTAATCTTTGGCAGTTGTTGTCGCTGTCGAGGATTTGCATACTTAAGTTGTCGCTGACTTTATAAACAGGCGAATTTAAAAACGTTTTTTTATGCCGGCCAGCAGCAACAGATGAACTTTCCACAAATAAAATCCAACATTTTATATGCTTATTTTTGAGATACAACAGAATTTCAGCTTTTCAGGCAGTGTCTATCGTTTTAAAGTTCGATTTCATTCATTTAGAAAGCATATAACCTCATAAAAGCATATTTAAGAAATGCCTAGACAATAACTACTCAATCTATACCTACATTTTAATGGAAATAACTTTGTGTAGGAGCGACATAACTTCACATTGATTTCCCACATAATCCCTTTTGCTCTTACAGCGTGGATCTGAAGAAAATTCCAGACAATTAGTGCTGGAAAATCCCATTCCTGGCTGCACTAATCATTGAGCCAGAATCCAAGGCCTATGCCGGTGGAGACAGAGACCTCCTGCTGGTCTCAGATCCTTGTGGGCTTAAGGCTCTAAAGCCACGTGATGCCATGACATAGTTCCACAAAATGGCAACTGTAACTTGCAGTTGCACATGTCAGGCCTAAGGACTAAAGGACTAAGCCCTGGGCACACAAACATATGCCGTAGTCGGGCATGGACAGCCGCACATTCATAACAATTTGTCGGCCAAGAATGTAGCCAAAAATCTCGTACGCTCTCTCAATTGTTAGACAACATTTAGGGTCATTTGCATACAGAACCTAAATTAAAATTTGACCGAGCTAAGCTGCACTGCCTTTGATGTGGCAGCAGCAGCAGCAGCAACATCAGCAGGCCGTGCATGCCACATTCACTGCAATCTGGCATCCTGGCACCCTGGGCAACCCTGGGCAACCCCCCCAGCTCCCCTGGTCGGTGGGTTATTTAATTCCAGCAATCCGACCGACAGTTGTTGCACTTTTCTAATTAGACGAGCCAGCAGAGCTGAGGGGGGGGCGGCGGACCCAGTGGCCAGTCATAACAAAAAGTTAATTAAACATGTAATTGTTGCCAAAGAGAGAGAGCAAAGATTTCCCCAGATCGAACTCGGGCTGGAGCTTAGTTTCAGTCCAGGGTATCCCGGAGTTGGGCAATAGTATTTGGGGGGCTTTGCTCCGCCAGCCAGTTGGCAATTTGATTAAGTTTCAGCGGTGCTGAGCTCTGAATGGCGGCCATTGTTCTGCGGGCCAGGATCAGCAGAAGGAGCCGGGAATTAAAACCGGGAAAATGGAACTGGAACTGGCGAAAGGCACCGGCTAATGGCTGCGACTAGAGCTAGCTAGCCCCTAGGATACACAATAAAAATTTAACAATTCAATTTCGCTTTTATTTCCCAGATATTATGCCCCGCAGTTGCGCGAATGCGAATGCGAGTGCGAGTCCGCCCACTTCATATGCGCTCTCTTTACTTTATTGCTTCAAATTGTTTGTTGCCATTTCGCATTTGTGCCGCCCGGCTGCGCAGGAACATTTAACTTTGTGCAACATGACGATGGCAAAAAACCAGGCAGGGAAAACATAGCGGGGCAGCAACTAAAACCAACTATACTTAAAAAAACAGAAACTAAAACAGAGCGGCGACAGCAGAAAAAAAAAGGAAATAGTTGTCAACTCTCTCCAGTAGCAGTTGGAGGAGTGGCAAAGTACCAAAGAAGGAGGCCAGAACTGGGAGTGGGAGTGGCACATAGCTCCGCTTTCTGTTCACTTTGAGTTCGAGTCGAAGTAAAGTCAAGTTACGCGTAGAACTGGGGGCCACGGGACACGGCCAAGTAGCCCGGCACACAGGACATTGTAGAGGATTCTCAAAACAAACAAAAAAAATACAGGGAAACTCAAAAAGTGATTGTCTTGACGGGGGGATACCCAGTAATAGCAATGATATTGTTTTTAAATCGGAATTAAAGTTAGATTTTCATAGTAGGGTGCTCCAGAAATCATTGGGGGTTTTTAAACTTTTAAAAATGTGTCTAAAAGCATGAAAGAAATATTTTCAGTTACCAGCTTCAGTGTAAGTTGTGTTTTTTTAATGATGCAAAATTTTGTTGCATGGTAATTAAGGTATTTATTTTTTGTATTAAATATTATATGAGATATTTTATCAAGTATTACAAATATTGATATATATTTGACTTTTTAATTTCATAAAAAGGTCCTGTAACCCAGATTCCCTGAAGTTCATTATACCCCTTTTCCCTACAAGTACTGGGTATCCAGAAGACAGCGAACCGTAGAGCAAAGAGTGGAGAACACCAAAAGCACATTTCAGCTCGAACTCCCACGGAGACCCCGGCAAAATGAAATTGGCAACGTGAAAAGTGTAGAAAAATGCAGGGCAGCGGGAAAATGGGACTGGGACAGGAGGGGAATTAGGAGCTGGGCTTGGGCTCCCCTGGTGAGAGTTGGCCCAAAGGATTGGGGGTAACAACAGACTGCTCCTGTCGTGCGTCTGCCGCCTGTTAAACTGCAAAGTAAACGGACAAAATGTTAAATCAAAGCCAAACAAAAGAGGCGTAACGCGCCAGCAACAACTGCAACCAGCAGGCGAAAGCCTTGGACAGGTGGCTTTTGGTCAGGCCAAGTGGGATTCCACGAAAGGGCCAGGAAAAAAAAAAGTTTTGCGTGCACTTTTGATAAGTTGAGTGGCGACTCAGGGATCAAGCTGGTCCTAGATAATATTCTAACCAATAAACTGATAATAAATATTGAAACCGAAATAATACGGGAGAAAATCCTTTTAAAATTTCATTCCACCAAAATGTGTGTCAGCAGGAGAGTGGCGCGCGGCATGAATCTTTTAGCGCGGCATTAAGCCTGCTGTGGCATTATTAATGCGGCTTCATTATGAAATTGTGCAACAAATAATAAATCGATTAAGCAAACATTTGCCGGTGCTAAAATGTGTGTGTATATTTTTTTTTAAAAATGTAGCTGTTGCTGCCTTTTTTCCCCCGGCCTCAGCTGAGTGGCAGGATGCGGACGGGGGTCCAGCCATATGCAATTTCTGTGCGTCATCCATTTTAATATTTCAACAAAACCAGAAATGACGCTGTAAAACCGACGCGGTTATATGTCAAATATTCCCCCCAATGCATATGCATGACGGGGGCGGGGCAGGGGTCAGGGGTCGGTATCCCCGTGCTGGGGCTTTTAAATTTTGCATGTAAATTTCATCGCACATGGAAATGTATATTTTGCTTTATGCCCCAGCAGCGAGCGAAACTGGGAGCCGCTGCTGTCTGGTGCATTTTAATAAATTTATGATTTTATTTGGAATTTTTTTAACCCCTTCCCCCACTACTCCCCATTCGAATATGTGTCATTCGCTTGACAATTTCCCTTAAACCAGAAAAAAATAGGGAGAAGCATCGGGCGAAAAAAAAGGAAAGTAGAAAGGTCCATAAATAACGAAGCATTTTACTTTGTATTTGCTGGATGAGATTTATAAATGCGTTTTTGTTTGCCATCGTTGTTGTTGTTGTTTCGGCAAATCGAGGAGAAATTTCATCGCGATGCCCGCCATGCCACATTTCATTGAATGAAATGAAAAAATAATTGAAATATTTGCCAATCAGCAGAGCGAACGAGAGCGAGAGCCACCCAGATAAGGCGAGCGAGCGTTTTTCCCAGGAATTCCCAATTGCTGTCTGCGGCACGTTAATAAGCTCTTTGTTGACACGCACACAAGCCCAGGCAAGGACCCAAGTCCTGTGAGCCCACGTGTGAGGGTGTGCGGGTGTGCGGGTGGGTGTGTGTGTGTGTGTGTGTGTGTGGGTGCTTGCAAGGACCTTGTGTTATCTGCGCTGACATTGTGCTGGCCCTTTCAGGCTGTCATCTGTGGCACGGGCTGTCGATTATCGAGTCGAGATTATTAACCTGTCAGTTTAGCGCTTTGTCTTGCCAATACCAATGCCAACTTGGTCCTTTTCGGCCTCGGCAACACTGACAGCTGCAGAGCATTAATGTAAAATATTTGTTTTATTACGAACAACAATTTCTCCCATACTTTTCTTTTACTTGTTTTCTTTTCCACTTTAACGGTTGTTTTTTTTTGGGTAAATAAAGAAAATATTTGAGCAACATACGAGTTTCGCAGGAAAATTGTGCAAAACAGAGGTAACTTTACCTCAGAAAGGTATTTATTTAACAAGAAGATACGAAAATAAAGCCAAGAATTAGATACATTTGTTATAGGTTGATTTCTAGAAATATTCTTTAATTAGGAGTTTGGCCAGGTTAATATTTTAAAGGTAACCAAGTTAATTAAAGTACATATAAAACTAATAAATTCAACTGAAATGTACCTGCAACTGGCTAAACTTGGCCGTGAATTTCAAACAACATTGGCATGCAAATTACTTCCTCTGTCATTATTGTAAATTATTACTTTTATTAGGAAAGCAACACAATTTTTTTGCGAGCTGCTTTTTCTTACTCTCTCGCCAGGAATCGCACTCGAAACGGAGGGTTGTGAAACCTCGACATCGCCACTAGGCCATAACAGTAACAGTAACAATGGCCGTAACAACCGATGGCAGCAGTTGCAGCCATTGGAGCCATTGGAGCAGCCATTGCAGCCATAATAGTAACAGTTACAGGCGCACAACTTGTACATGGATACATTGTTGGGCGGCGGTACATGGCAATTGCAATTGCAATTCCCGCACGAGTGCGGCTGCTTTTAAATTTTAATTAACTCAGCGAGAGAGGGAGAGAGAGCGGCAAAAACAAATCCGAGGGCCCGCCGCTGTCGTGCAGAAAAAGTTATTATTTATTTCATGTTATTTTGTGCTGTTTCAACGCGCCATAAACGACCGTCCGACTGAGGCCACTGACTTGGCCAAAAAAAAATAAAACAACAAAAACGGGGAGCTGCCAACACAGGCAGGGAGGGCAGAGCACTGGCAGAGTAGGGTGTGGGGTGATGGACTGCAACTAGGCTGGTGGCCATTGCCATGTTCATTTATTTATGAGCATTTTACACAGCCAGTGCACAGACACACACACACAGAGCGGCACTTTGAGGAAACTTGTCTGGAAATTATGTAAATTTTTCAGTTATTTTTCGTAGATTCCCAGCTACGAGCCGGTCCTGGAATCGGTTTGGTTTAGGTTCCATCTCGTTGGCCATGTCCAGCATGTCCTTAAAAGTGCCAACGTCGCCCCTTGCCGCCCGCTGCCCGCTGCTTGCTGCTTCGCCAACCATTGTTGTGGCGGGGGTCAAAAGTTCAACTGCTGTTTCGTAGGTGGCCCTTGTCAACGCAGCTTTTGTGTCTCTGTGCCTAGAATATATAACCCATTTTTGGACCAGTCTGTACCCCACTGCCACCAACAACAAATTGCCGTCCTGCGGTCTCAGCCACATGCAAAATTCTGGGCCACTTCCTGAACCCATCCCCGGTCCCGGTCCCGGTCCCGTTCCCGTTCCCGTTACCGGTCCCTGTCCCTGTCCCGGTCGCTGTCCCGGTCCTGGCTCCTGACTGGCCCCCATTGTTGTTCAGGCAAGCGAATCCCGACAAGAGTTGACTCAAATTGCATTTGGTGTCCTGTTTGCCGAGAGGTCCTTCCCACTGACACATCCTGTATTTGCAGTAGGAGCAGCAGCAGCATCAGCATCAGCTGAAGTTTGACTTTTTCGGTTACTTAAATGTGTGTTTCCATTTCGATTTCATAACCATATTTGCTCTCCACCTGTGATGTATGAGCGCCGCCGAGAGCCGCCAAAAATGTGACAAATGTGAAAAATGATTGAATGTCTTCCGCCAGTAATTTGAATGCGAACTGGCCAAACATCTAGCCGGAAGCAGACGAGACGAGGCTTTTGGCCCGATTAAAGTTTGTACACGGTGGAGCAGGCGGGGGTGGTCTTTAACCTTTGGCTAACCCATGTCAAAGGGCCACACCCTCGGCCCTTATCCATTTAATTTGCCTGACTTATTGTCTCGCAATCAAAAATAAATTTCCTTAAATCGAAATTAGACGCACAAAGGCCATTAATCTTTTGCAACCCCCGCCCGCCCCGGCGTCCATTATCAGGGCCCAGGACAGCAGGCCAGGACTCGGGTTTTGTAAGCAGCTAATCTGGCGAATGGCAAATGCAATCTAAACACACACACACACGCGGCTTTGGCCACGAATTATTTATTTAAAATTGCAAAATTGTCTGTGGCCAAATCGGTTTTCATATGCTCTCTGCCCCGCTCTCTGCATTTATGGCTATTGTTTTATGCCGATCTGTTTGTTGTTTTTTTTCAACTAGACAATAATAATAACAAACACAGAGCAGTCGTTTATGGCCATTTATGTGACTTTATTTACGGTCTTGTTGTCTGCCGCTTTTTGGTTTTTATAATCTTTTTTTTTTCGTCGACTTCTTTTTTGTGGCATTTTTAATTTGATATTTATCAATTTTGGCTTTCATCTGCTTTTGTATTCGCTCGGTTTGTGTGTTTGTGTCCCACATAAGTATGCTCTGACGTCTGGAGTTTTTTTCACTGCCAATTACATTAGTCCCTTGGCTTGTTGACTTGTCTAGAAATGCGTCGAATGGGGCTTGAGCCAACAAAAAAAAAGAGGGAGGCCTGACATCTTCGATACCCTCGAGATGGATATTTGCAGGATGAATGCCAATGCTCAAGCTTAATTCCAATAATAAGAAGGTTACAAATATCTGGTAAAAGGTTACTAGCTTGTTGGCTCGAAATCAGTTCATTCCTTGGCCTTATTACTACGGATTTATTCCCCGAGAGTATTTATTTAACTCGATGTTAAACCAACCTAACCTAAGCTGATAACCAGACATTAGGAGCAACAACAACAACAACAATGGCACTCATTCATTGTTTGGCAGTAGTTTCGCCCCCCAAATGTCATTCAGATTAAATTTGGCGTGAAAGTAGCATTTTAAAATTGTACAAAATACTTAAGACGGCGAAGGGATTGTGTGGGAGGGGGTGGAGGCAGAAGGATGTCGGGTTTCAGGGTTGTATGGTGGCAGGATGGGAGGGTTCCTGGGTTTGCTGGGTTGTGTGTGTGTGTGAGCTCGCGCATAACAACGGGAATGGCTGCTGGTGCTGTTGTGGCTGACATTAAAGGCAAAAGGCGCGAGTGAAGCAACAGTCGAGCTCGGGACGTGCCACACACAAACACACACAGCTGCACAGCTGTACACGGAGCACCATAACTTGTAGTCTACTTTGGGGCAAGAACACCCACATGGATGTTTATGAGAGCCAGCACGTGACGGTAGGAGCAAAAGGACTAACAGCTCGCAGCTCACAGCAGCTCAGGATGGCAGCTCAGGACCTCTGGGCTCAGTGGCGGGCTTTCCCTTCTGCCATTCCTCTTGTGGCACACGCACTTTGCCTTAAACAATTGTTTGCACCAGCCAGCCTCCTCTTTGTGTGAGCCGCTTTTCCCGGCACTTTTCCCACGTGCCCGTTTCCAGCTGAAAGGAAGGACTCCGCTCGCCGTGTCCTGGGTCTCATTTTGCTTTTTACGTAAGACGGCGAATCTTTTGTTTGTTTTTTTTTGTTCCCCCGGCCCGTCCTCTGCTGTCTCTGCTGGGGTTATGCTTGAATCAATGTTACGGATTTACCGCCGTTTAGGCGTCCAGTTTTGAGGATTCTCCGGATTCTTCGGATCCATCGGATTCCCC
>JAEIIG010022279.1:0-17758 GCA_018904695.1 Drosophila parvula
GTTGGTTGGTTGGTTTGTTTGAACACGGTTCGCTTACGTTTGGTTTTGCTTGGTTTTTCGAACTCTGGGTTTCGGTTTTGGCTTAGCTTTTAGTTTAATCCTTACTTTTAACAGTCAGTTTGGCTGAGGACTCGACCTGGCCGGTGGACGACGTCACGCGTACAGTAAAGATGCCCGAATCCTCCTCGTATGTGGTGCCAATCAGAAGCACTGCGCTGTTGCCATCGAAGATCATCTGCAAGAATAACCAAAGATAGTCATAGTTAAGTTTCATGCTAATAAATCATGGAATTTTCGGTCTTTAACTATTATTACTAGATGATTTCAAGTTAATGTGTAGGTCAACCCACCTGGAAATCGGGAGTTTCTGGGATCAGCTGACCCTCGCGGAACCACTGCACGCTGGTGGCCTTCACCTTGCCGGTCACCGTCGTCTTGAATTGGGCGGGCATGCCCTCGGTGACGGAGACATCCTTGAGGGCGGTGATGGTGGGCGGTGCGTCCAGGTTCTCAATGGGGCGAACCTTCAGCTGGGCGCTGGTCTGGATGCTACCAAGCTTGTTCTCTGCAACGCACTTATAGGTGCCCTCGTCCTCGGGGAAGGCCTCGGAGATGATCAGCTGATAGTACTCGCCTTGGCGACTCATTTGGAAGTAGCGCGATGGCTTAACAAAGTTCTCGCCCCGCATCCAGCGGGCGGTAGGAGTGGGCTTGCCGTCCACGCGACAACGGAAGATGACCTTGCTTCCCTCCTCAACAGATTGGCTCTTCAGCTGCTCCACAATATGGGGGGCCTTCTCACTGCCCGGGGTGGTGGGCTTGTCCGGCTTGCTGGGCGATTGAACAATACAGTCGCCATCGCAGCGAGCCTCTCCAGCGGCGTTGACGGCCACACACTCGTAACGACCAGAATCCTCAGCGAAGGGCTCGATGATAAGTAGCGTGTGCACGCCGTCCTCCTCCAGCATCTTGAACTTGATGCTCGGCTGGATCTTCATGCCGTTCTTCAGCCAGTAGACGTCGAAGGGACGGGTGCCAGTGACCTTTGCATCGAAGCGGGCCAATTGTCCGGTGGCAACGGTGGTGCTCTGGATGGTGCTCACAAAGCTAGGGGGCTGAATGCCTCCCTTGCCGGCACGACGACGTTCCTCGACCACCAGATTGGCACTGCACTTGGCGGTGCCTCCACGGTTCTCAGCCACACACGAGAACACGGCCGAATCCTCGACGAACACCTGGCGGATGATCAGAATCGACTTGCCGCTGAAGGTGTGGATTTGCAAATCCGGCGAGTTCTGAATGGGGAAGCTTTCGCGATACCACTTGACTGTGGGATTGGGCTCTCCATCGAATTCCACCTCGAACTTGGCCTGCTCGTTCTCAAAGACGCGGCAGGGCTGGATCTTTTTGGTAAAGACCGGAGCCTTGGCGGGCTTGACGGGTCCCTTGACCACGCGTTCTTGAATGGTACCCTTGTGCTCGACCTCGGTGGTCTCGGTGGCCGTGATCTTGCGAGTGATCTCAAGGTCACCCTGGATCTCCTTCTGCACTTGCTGTTGCTTGTTCATGTGCACTTCGCGGCCATGGACAGACGACTCTGACGGTTCAGCAGTACCCTTTGGCGGGGCGGGCTTCACCTGAGTGGTGCTGGTCTTCTCTTGGCTAAATAGAGAAGAGTAATATTACAGAAATTAGAGAATAATGGTAACTTCAGAAAAATGAAGTTCTTCATATTACTAGAAAATTCTGATACTTACAGATTCTCTTCGTAGGACTGGGCCATGCCCTTGGACTGGGAGCTGCTCACGACCTTCTCGCCGGGAATGGCGTACTGGTGATTGTCCTTGCGCAGGTTGGTCTCCTTCAGCAATTGCTCGGTCTCCAGAACTTGCAGTTTGTTGTAGTAGTCCTCGCTCTTCTTGGCCTTCACGTTCTGCTGCCAGTCTGGCGTGGGCGGCTTGTACTGCTTCGGCTTCAGGTGCTCGACGCCCTTCAGGGTGTGGGTGCTCTGCTCGGACTGCACCTGCTTACGCTCGTCGAATACCTTCTCCAGCTCGTTCTCCTGTCGCTCCTTTTGATAGGCAGCTAGTTCGTAGTCGTACCAGGCTAAACATGGAGGATTTTATGATGTTATTCATTGTTGAAACGTCTACGATTAAACAGTTAGAGTTGGTAAAACTATAGTTCAACCCCATGCATTTTCAGGATGATATTTAAGAGTTAAATGGGAAAGTATCGTGCTATAAGATCTAAAAGTTTAGTTACAAGTAAAACGACTTAGTGGAAATTATGATTAAAAGGTTACAATTTCTGGGGTTTCCACAGAGAGGTTCACTGGCTCCTTTGGTTTCTATTTTTCTTGGGACTGATAGCAAATGAGTACAGACAGAGAGAAAGAGAGGGGATCAATGATCAGGTGGATGATAACCACAGTTTAAAACAGACGGAAAGTGCACACGCAAAACTACGGTATAACCATATTACCCCAGGTCCGGCCATACTTATGGAGTCCCCTCCTTGGCTTCCTCTGCACGATATCCTCTTCCGAAGTCTCTCGCGCTGACTGAAGTACTATAATAGGGTCTTCTTTTTTTTTTTTGGGATTTTTTTGGGACTTGGGAAGCATTTTTGTATCTTGGGGATTTTGGGTAACTTTGTGCTTTGTTTTTATACTACTTGGAATGTAAACTTGGGTGCTACTGCTACGTAAACTTTTGTGGCATGTTGTATGTTGGTATGTATATATTTACAATGAGTTTCTTTATGTGATATAGCATGTGGTATCCTTATTTAGTTTGGTCAGCTAATGTCTACATTTGCATTTGAAAATTGTTAACGTTCTAATAGCTGTTGTTATATCAGTAGTACTTTCCAGAGTGCCTGGAGTGTCTTTGAGCTAAACTTACGGCGTGGAGAGTTCTTCAGAACATTACGGTAGTCGTCGGAACGGGCAACGACCTTCAGTTCGGTGGTGGCGATAGATTCGCCCACAGAATTGCGGGCAATCACTTCTACCTTGCCGGTATCATACTGACGTGTCTTCGGGACATCCAAATGGAACATGCCATCGTTGGTCAGCTTGTAGCGAGAGCCCTGAGACATAATTTTTGTAGCTGGTAGATCTTTAAAGGTGAAACCTTAAGTAACTTACGTGCACAACAGTGTGACCATTGATCAGCCACATCACGCGGGGACGAGGGTGTCCAGTGACACGGACACAGAAGCGGGCTGAATCGCCCTCCTCAACAACCTGCGGCTCCAGTTTGCTCACAAACACCGGCTTGGTTCTGGGCTTAGCATCGGGATCAACCTCCTCGGGCACCCTGATAAAAAGATTGGGATATTAAGGAACATGAAACGAAATAGTACACCTGATACTTACACCTGCCACGAGGCTTCCATTTCGCGGATGCGGTCAATGCTCTGCATGTGAGCGGGCAGCTGCGAATCGTAGACAATACCAGGCTTTCCAGAAACCTTAATAATGGCGCGAGTCTCGTCCATGCCATACAAGTTGGTCGCACGGCAAACGTACTCGCCACTGTCCTCGGGATAAACCCAGCCGAAGTTCATGGCCACATAACCGAAATCGTAGATGGGCTGGAAGCGGTTCTCTGCGGATAACGAAGCTTATTGAGGAACTTCTATTCTCTTAGTATCACATTATTAAACTTACTGTACAGCAAGGGTTTGCCGTTGAAGAACCACTCGACCTTCATGTTGGGATCGCCCACAGGAGCCAGCTGACACTCGAACTTGGTCACGGCCATCTCGGTAAGAGTAAGCTGTTCCTTGATCTGGGTGACAAAGCGAGGAGGCTGCTTGCGATCGGGATCGAACAGATCGTCCTCGGTCAAATGGACCTCGGAGGTGTACTTCTTGATGGTGGCCTCCATTTGGGTCAGGGTCTCCGAACGCTTCATGCCGCGAGGCACTTGGTTCTGCAGCAAGATGGTGGGAAGTTCTGAAAACAAAAAAATTTAGTTTAATATGATGGCAGTGGACCAGAAGTTTAAACTTTAACTTACTCTTGCAGGACACAGTGGCCCTGGTGCGATCCTCGCCGTGGTTGTTGATAGCCCGACAAACGTATTCACCAGAGTCCTCTCCATACACATAGAGAATGTCCAGGGAGACAAAGCCCATGTCGAAAATGTTCCTGTAGCGATGTCCAGAAGGCAGTGGCTTGCCATTGCGGTACCATTCCACCCGCAGGCTAGGATCCGTCTTGGGCTCCACCTGGCACTCAAATCGAACGGCCTCAGCTTCATCGACAGTCACCGAAGTGATCTGCGTGGTGAATTTTGGTGGTCCGTACTCCTGTTCAACCACCTTGGGGGCCTCTGGGATGCGTCCGCGCTCCAGTTCCTTCAACTTTTCAGCGGTCATGCCCTCTGGCAGTTGAGATTCGTACACAATATTGTGCTTGCCCTTGCAGGTGACCTTGGCGGTTGTGGTGGCAGTGCCCCACTTGTTTGTCGCCCGACAAGTGTATTCTCCCGAATCCCTGGCATAAATGTAGTCTACATCCAAGGCTATAAAGCCAAAGTCATTGAGCTGGTGAACCCTGGAGCCAGTGGCCATGACACGACCATTGTAGAACCATTCGATACGCATGCTCGGATCGCCGACTGGCTCGACGCGGCAATCGAAGTGAATTGGACCGCCCTCGGGCACATCCAAATTGTCCTTGATGTCTTCGGTGAATTTGGGCAGGTTGGGCTGCTCCTCATCAATCACAATCTCCTCGCGCTTGTGCATGCTCTCCTCCAGCTTCTGCAGGCTCTCAGTTCCAGTGCGGAAGTTGGATGGCAGCTGGGGCTCCATAACGATGCCCTGGCGACCCTTAACCTGCAACTTGCACGAGACTGTGGCCTCTCCGTGCTTGTTTGTAGCCTTGCAAGTATACAATCCCGAGTCGCGCTGATAGCAACCGGCGATCTCGAGGATGACGAAACCGAAATCGTTGATGGTCTTGATGCGAGAACCAGCCCATAAGGCCTTGCCATTGTGGAACCAATCCACACGCATCGATGGGTCGTTGATGGGCTGCAGGCGGCACTCGAAGTGGGCCAGCGAATTCTCTGTGATGACCATGTCGAAGGGTGTGGTGATGAACTCGGGCGGCTTGCCAGTATCATCATCCGGCACGAATTCAGTACTGCGAGAGCCCAGTCCCTCCAGTTCGGCGATGCGGTCAATGGTGCCCTCCATGCCCTTTGGCAGTTGCGATTCCATTATGATGCTGCGCTTGCCCTGGATTTTCATGGTGGCAGTGGTGACAGCCTCGCCGTACTCGTTGATAGCACGGCAAGAGTATTCGCCAGAATCCTCAGGATACACGGGGGAGATCTCCAGGATAACAAATCCAAAGTCGCAGAAAGTGCGGAACCGAGAGCCGGCCTTCAATGGTCTTCCGTTCCAGTACCACTCGACCTTCAGCTTGGGATCATCAGTCGGGGTAATTCTAGCCTCGAAGTGGGCATTCTCACCCTCGCGCAGATTCTCGATGTTCTCCAGAGGTACAGTGAAGACGGGAGCCTTGCCCTTGGTCTCCTCGGTAGTTTCGTCGCGAGTGCGCACCATGCTGTACTCCAGATTAGCGATCTTCTCCAAACCACCCTCCATGCCTCGCGGCAACTGAGAGTCCAAAATAAGGCTGGCCTTGGAAGCGCACTTGAGCGAGGCCCGGGTCACATCCTCACCATACTTATTATAAGCTCTGCACTCGTAGACTCCGGAGTTCTCCTCGTAACAGTAGAGGATGTCCAGAATGACAATGCCGAAGTCGTGGAAGGTGCGGAAACGGTGGCCATGTGGCAGTTTCTTGCCATTGAAGTACCACTCCACAACCAGGTCGGGATCGGTGATCGGCGTCAAGCGAGCCTCAAAGTGAGCGGATTGGCCCTCCACCAACTTGGTGACATCGCTTATCTGTGTGATGAACTTGGGTGGCTCAGCAACAACCGGAGCGGAAGTATCGGCTTGCTGTCCCTGTGGGCACTCTAATTCCCTGATCCTCTGCAACGAGTCCGGCTGCAAGCTGTCGTAGAAAACGCCACCACGACCGCCGCAGTTGAGGGTGGTGCGGGTGAAGTCCTCACCGTACTTGTTCCACGCCCTGCACACGTACTCTCCGCTGTCATGATCCTGCAGATAGGCAATGTCCAACACGACGTAACCAAAGTCGGACACGGTCTTAATGCGGTTGGAGTGGCGCATGAGCTTGCCATTGTGATACCACTCGACCTTCAGTTCGGGATCGTTGACGGGGATCAGGGTGCACTCAAAGTGAGCGGACTGACCGTCCTTCAGGCCCTGCAGCGGCTGGATGTGGGAGGTGAAGCGCGGCTTCTGGCCCCTCGGCTTGTCCACACACTCCAGGTTGCAGCTGATCTCGGCAGTTCCATGCTTGTTAGTGGCACGGCAAGTGTAGGTGCCGGTGTCCTCGATCTTCGTTCCAAGGACCTCCAGAGCAACCGTGCCAAAGGCGTAGATGGTGCGCACACGATGACTGGCCTCCAGCACCTTGCCGTTATAGAACCACTCGATGACCATGCTCTGATCACCAACTGGGATGAGATTGGCCTCAAAGTGGGCCAGTTCACCCTCACCAATATCGGCGATATTAACGAATTCAGTGGTGAATCGTGGTGGGATGCCCAAATCTGGTTGCTCCGGCTTAGAACCATCCTTGCGTAGGGAATCCTCCAGGTCCTGGATCTGTTCCAGGCCCTCAGCTCCCTTCGGGTGCTGCGTGGAGTCGATGATGTTCGACTTGTCCGAACAGAAGATGGTGGTAGAGGTAAAGGCCTCACCGACCTTGTTGTAAGCCTTACAGGTGTAGATACCCTGGTCTCGGGCATACACCTCGATCATATCCATGGTCACAAAGCCAAATTCGCTAGTCATCTTAAAGCGAGAACCGTGCTGGAGCATCTTTCCGTTAAAGTACCACTCGATGAACAAGTTGGGGTCCTCCTTAGGCTCCACATTGGCCTCCAGATGGATGGGTTGAGCCTCCGAAAGATGGAACTCAGGCTGCAGAGGCTTGGTCCACACTGGCGGTGGATACTGAGTCTCCGGCTTGGCCGATTTGTTGGCATATCGGTTGGCCAGAGCCTCTTCAGTTTCTTGAACGGCCTCCAGGCCAGTCTCACCCTGCGGATGCTGGGTGTCCAGGAACATGGTCTTGCCACCAGTGCACTTGAGGGTGCCCGAGGTGGTAGCCGAACCCTTGCTGTTGGTGGCCTTGCAGGTGTAAACGCCGCTGTTCTCAGCGTAGGAGTTGGTCAGATCCAAAGCGCAATAGCCAAAGTCGTAGATGGACTTGAATTTGGCAGCGGCTTGCAGGGGCTGTCCATTGTAGAACCACTCGATGGACATGGTCGGATCACGGGCCGGCTCTACGTTGCATTCGAAGCGGACGTTGTCGCCCTCCTTGCACTCGATGTTGTTGAGATGAGTGATGAATACTGGAGTCTCGTAAGTCGGCTCTGGAGCATCAGGACGGCTCGCCTTGGGCGCCTCCAGTTCTCCGATGCGAGGAAGCGAATCTGGATGCAGGGACTCAGCCTGAAGCCAGTGACGGTCCTCGATCTTGAGGGAGGATGTCGAGACAGCTTCGCCCACCTGGTTGGTGGCCTTGCAAGTATAAATAGCGGAGTCATCCGCACGCAGGCCATTGATGGACAGGGTAACCAAACCGAAATCGAAGGTGCTGCGAATGCGAGAGCCAGTGGTAAGGGAAATACCATTCTTGAACCACTCGATGCGGAGGTTAGGATCCGCACGTGGCTCCACCTGAGCCTCCAAGTGAACATGTTGACCCTCATGGAGCTTGTCGTAGCTCTGCAGGTGGGTGGTGAACACCGGAGCCTGTTGTGGAGTCGAGTCCACAAACATCTCGGGAACGCGGTTCATGGCAGCCTCCTTCAGGCGAATAGCCTCCCAAGACTCTGGGACTAAAGGTTGGCCATCGATGTTCGCCCTTGTCTTCACCTTCATGGCAGTGGATGACACAGCTTCACCAGCGGCATTATAGGCACGGCACATGTAAACACCGGCATCCTCTGGCACCACGGCAGCAATGTCCAAGGTAACGAATCCAAAGTCGTGAGTGGTGCGCAAACGGGAGCCCATTTGCAGCTCCACACCGTTGATGAACCACTCGAACTTGAGCGTCGGATCTCCCACAGGCACTACACGGGCCTCGAAGTGGGCGTGAGCGCCCTCCCACAGCTCCGACGGTCCAGTGAGCAGTTGAGTGAAGATGGGCTTCTCGAACAGACGCTCGGGTTCGATGGGACGTGGAGCCACTGGCTTCTCTAGCTGGTGAATGCGACTGATGCTGTCCGGATGCTGGGTATCCATTTGGATACTGGCCTCGGACACCACGCGCATGGAAGCGGTGGTTACAGCCTCACCAAGAGGATTGACAGCGCGGCACATGTACACGCCCTCATCCTCCTTGCGGATGTGCGAGATGTCCAGCGAGACGAAGCCAAAGTCGTGCTGCTTGGTGATACGAGAACTATCCTCGATGAGCTTCTCGTTGCGGTACCACTCCACCTTAAGGTTGGGATCTCCCACGGGAATCAGGCGGGCCTCGAAGTGAGCCGTCTGGTGCTCGTTGATCCGGTCGATGTTTTGCAGAGGCTGAGTGAACACCGGGCGCTGGCGAGTGCCCGGGGTCTCGGGTTCTTGTCGCTGATGCGGGGCCGTGGACTCCAGCTTGCGGATCTTCTCCAATCCCTCGGGATGCTGGGTGTCCGAAATAATGGTGCCACGAGGAATAACCCTTAAGCTGGTGGACGACACAGCCTGGCCCAAGGCGTTAACAGCACGCACGGAGTACTCACCGGCGTCCTCGGCCACAGCATGGGTGATGTCCAAGGACACGTAACCAAAGTCAAAGGTGATGTGGAAGCGAGAAGCCGAGGGCAAGGGCTTGCCATTATGATAGAACTCAATGCGCAAGTTGGGATCGTGAACCGGAGCCACCTGGGCCTCAAAGTGAGCCGTCTGGCCCTCGTAGATCTCGGTGGAGCCGCGCAGCTCGGCAGTGAAGTGAGGCGGACTGATGGGATGCTCGCCAATCTCGGTGCGAGCATTCACTACCTTGGACTCCAGCTTCTGGATCTTCTCCAGAGCATCGGGATGCTGGGTATCCAGGATCATGCTGCGACGGTTCAACACACGGACATTGCACGTGTTCACAGCCTCGCCCAGCTGGTTGGTGGCCTTGCACATGTAGGTGCCGGTATCCTCGCCGTAGACGTACAGAATGTCCAGGGCGACGTAGCCAAAGTCGTGGGTGGTGCGGAAGCGGTGACCAGTGGGCAGCTGCTTGCCGTTGCAGAACCACTCGATCTTCAGGTTCGGATCGTTAATGGGTTCCACTCGGCACTCCAAGTGGGCGTGCTCGCCCTCCTTCAAGTGCTCCAGGTTGCTCAGCGGGGTGAGGAAGATGGGCTTCTGGCCCTTCTCCTCCACCACGGCCTTTGTGGGCGGCGCATAGCTCTCCAGCTGACGGATCTTTTCCAGACGCTGAGCATCCAAGGTGTCCAGGTCGAGTGTCTTGTTTGCTGTTAACAGAGAAGGGGGAGGGGGATTAGGAAAGGATTAGGACAAACACAATGAAGTCATTACCTGTTACGTTTACAGCACAAGTCGTGACAGCTTCTCCAATGGCGTTCTTGGCCTTACACATGTAGGTGCCGGTGTCCTCGGCATGGGCATACAGAATATCCAATGCCACAAAGCCAAAGTCATAGGTGGTCTTGAAGCGGTGACCCGTTTGGATGGGTCTGCCATTGCAGTACCACTCCACCTTCATGGTAGGATCATTCACAGGGATCAGTGTGGCCTCCAGATGGACGGGAGTTCCCTCGTTGACCTTGGCATTACGCAGCGGTCGTCCGAACTGGGGACGCTCGGCATGGAACTGCTCCTCGTCAGTCTTCCTCTGGAAGCGCGAAGCATCTTCCAAATGCTGGATCTTGGTCAGAGCCTCCTCGTGCTGTGTCTCATGGATAATGCCCGAACGGGAGGTAACATTCAGCACAATTGAGTTGACTGCCTGGCCCAGGTTGTTGGTCACGCGGCAAGTGTACTCGCCACTGTCCTCCGCATAAACAGTTAGGATATCCAAGGCGGCAAATCCAAAGTCATAGGTGGTACGGAAACGATGACCAGTGCTCAGGGGCTTGCCGTTGTGGAACCACTCCACCTTAAGGTTGGGATCCGGATACGGTTCAATGCGGCACTCGTAGTGAGCGCTCTGGCCCTCGACCAGGTTGCTGGGTCCAATCAGCTTGGTAACGAAAACAGGGGCGGTGGTTACCGTGTACTCCTCCTCTTCCCTGCGCTGGTACTTGCTGTGATCCTCCAGTTGGTGAATCTTGTGCATGGCGGCCTCGTGCTGGGTTTCCAGCTGAATGGCAGTCTTTGACTGCACAATCAGCGAGGCAGAGGTGACCGCCTGGCCCAGCTCGTTAACAGCCCGGCAGGTGTAGGTGCCAGAATCCTCCGGGTTCACATACTTCATATTGAGGGCCACATACCCGAAGTCATGCATGGTGGTGGTGCGGTTGGATGCCTCGATGGGCTGGCCGTTGCGCAGCCACTCCACCTTGAGGTTGGGATCACCCACCGGGATCAGGCGAGCCTCAAAGTGCACGGCCTGGTTCTCGGCCACTCGGACATCCCTCACCGGCATGGTGAAGACGGGAGCCTGGGACACAAACTCATCCTGGACGCTGATGCGCTGGCGCTTGGAGCCATCCTCCAAGTGCTGCAGACGCGGCAGAGCGGTTTCGTGCTGCGACTCCAGGTAGATGGACTTCTTGGTGTGCACAACCGCAACGGCTGAGGTAATGGCCTCACCAACGGCATTAAAGGCGCGGCAGGTGTAAGTGCCGGCATCCTCGGGCAAAGTTGACATAATGTCCAAGGCCACAAAACCGAAGTTGTTGGTCTCGGTGAAACGAGAACCGGACTTCAGGGGCAGATTGTTGTGGTACCACTCCACGCGCATGGAGGGATCAGACACGGGAATCAAGCGACACTCGAAATGAGCCCTCTGGTTCTCCTTGATCTCGATGTTCTTCAGGGAAGTGGTGAACACCGGGGCCTGCTTGGTGCTTTCGTCGATCTCTTCGCGGCGGCTGTAGCGCGAGCGATCCTCCAGGTAGTGGATCTGCTCCAAGCCAGCCTCATTCTGGGTAACAGTGACAATCTGCTCGCCGCTGCGGCACTGCAGCTCCACCTGCGTTTCATCCGAACCGATCAGGTTGACAGCTCTGCAGGTGTAGATACCAGAATCCTCGGCAATCAGCTGGACAATGTCCAAGGCCACGTAGCCGAAGTCATGGATGGGACGGAAGCGGTGGCCTACGGTGATAGGGCGACCGTTCTTGAACCACTCCACCTTCAGATTAGGATCCGTCACGGGCTCGATCTTGCACTCGAAGTGGGCGTGACCACCCTCGCGGGTGTTGGTCAGGCTCTTGGGATGGGTGAGGAAGCGCGGGCGAATGTTGACCACCTCGTCGACGAACTCGTTACGGCGGTAGCGCGACGAGTCCTCCAGGTACTGGATCTTCTGCAATCCAGACTCGTTTTGCGTCTCCAGGATCAGATCGTTCTTGGCGATAATGCGCACGGAACAAGAGGTGACTGCCTCGCCCAGCTGGTTCCTGGCCTGGCAGGTGTACACACCCGAGTCGATGGCGTAGCAACCAAGCAGATCCAGGGCCACGTAATCGAACTCATAGGCGGGACGGAAACGATGTCCAGTCTTCACTGGCTTTCCGTTCACGAACCACTCGATACGCATGCTGGGATCGCCCACGGGCTGGAGGCGGCACTCCAGGTGCACATTGGTGCCCTCAACCGTCTCTATGTTATGCAGAGCCCTGGTAAACTGAGGCGCCTGCATGACGGTGATGTCCTCCTCATGGTGATGGCGACGACGCGAATCCTCCAGCAGCTGGATCTGCTCCAGCGATTGCTCGTTCTGGGTCTCGGTCACCACATCCGTGTGATCGATGACACGCACACAGGCCGAGGTGTGGGCAGAGCCGAGATGGTTAGTGGCCCTCACCGTGTACTCTCCGGAATCGGCGGCCGTGGCCTTGATAATGTCCAGGGCCACGAAGCCAAAGTCGTAGTAGGTGCGGAAGCGGGAGCCCACAGTGACGGGGCGACCGTTATGGAACCACTCGACACGCATGGTGGGATCACCCATTGGCTCCAGACGGCACTCCAGATGGATGTTCTTGCCATCGTGGATAGGCTTCGGATCGGTCAGAGGCTGGACAAACACCGGCTTGGACTTGGAGATCTCCTCGATGTCGTATTGCGGCTCCACGAACTGTTTGTTCTCCAGGGTCTGGGTCTTTTCGTACAGACCGCGGTGCATGCTAGATGTGTCGATACTGGAACGAGCTGTGAAAGAATGGAGGGGAGTATTAAATTGAGTAGTAGTAGTAGTAAAATTGAGGTTCCTCTTTCTCTACTTACTTTCCACTATCATCGTTGCTTGCTGCTGAGCTTCACCTAGCTTGTTCCTGGCCACGACAAGGTAGACGCCAGCATCCTCGGCGCGCACCTGCGAGATATCCAGGGCGACGTAGCCGAAGTCGTAGTAGGTTTGGATGCGGTTGGCGGCGGTAATGGAGCGACCGTTGTGGTACCACTCGATCTGCAGGCCCAGATCGCTCTGGGGCTCCACGCGGGCCTCGAAGTGAGCACGCTGACCCTCGAGGATCTTGGTGGTGCCCTTCAGGGGACCCAGGAAGCGCGGAGCCTGAGTGACATAGGTCTCCTCCTCCTCGCGACGTCCGTAGCGAGATGAGTCTTCCAGGTGCTGGATCTTCTGCAGGCCACCTGGGTGCTGAGACTCCGATACGATCTCGTTCTTGGAGATCACCGTCAGCTGGGCAACGGTGGTGTCCTGTCCCATGGCATTGTAGGCACGGCAAGTGTAGGTGCCGGCATCATAGATGGTCAGCTGCTTGATGGTCAGGGCCACATAGCCAAAGTTGTGGTACGTGGTGATCCTGGAACTGGCCTCCAGGGGCTGTCCGTCCTTTAGCCACTCGACACGCATGGTGGAATCACCGATGGGTTCGAGACGCGCCTCGAAGTGCGCATGCGCGTGCTCGCGCAGATCCAATTGGTTCTGGATCGGAGTCTTGAACTGAGGCGGGGCAATGGCCTCTGGCGCCTCATGAACATGGCGACGCTGCTGGGACTTGCGGTAGTCCTCCAGCTCCTCCACCTTCTCAATATAGCGCTGCTGTTCGGGAATACCCAGATCAGCAGTGACCTGGCTACGCGAGTGAACTCGGATCGTAGATTGGCTGATGGCCTCGCCAATGCGGTTAACCGCCCGCACGGTGTAAGTGCCAGCATCTTCGGCCCTCAGGTGGAGGATGTTCAGGGAGACGTAGCCAAAATTGAAGATGGCGGTGATGCGGGAACTGGCTGTGATTGGCAGTCCATCCTTGTACCACTCCACGCGCATGGAGGGATCATTCACCGGCGTGACCTGCGCCTCAAAGTGCACGTTCTTGCCTTCCTCGAACTCGCCGAGATCGCGGAGCGGGCGAATGAACTGTGGCGCCTGGTTGACCTGCTCTTCGGAGCTCTCCTGGCGCTGGTAGCGCGAGTAGTCCTCAACCTGGTTAATATACTGCAGGCTGTTCGGGTTCTGCGACGACTGCTCGATGGAGGGTCGCTGCACCACGGAGAGAATGGCACGGGACTCAGCCACTCCACTGGCGTTGCTTACGCGGCACATGTACTCGCCGGAATCGTGGCCCATGATGCTCAGCAAATCCAAAGCGATGAAGCCGAACTTGAAGACGGACGTGGCGCGGGCACCTGCATAAAACAAGATTATAAAATATCCTTTGTCCGAAATGCTAACAGCAAGAGTAGATTCTGAGATACTTACTGGCAGCTAGCGGGCGTCCATTGAGGAACCACTCGACAACCATTGTCGGATCGCCGACGGGTTCGATGCGCGCCTCCATGTGGACACGTCCACCTTCGCTTTGCTGCACATTTTGCAGCGGGATGATGAACTGCGGTGGCGGATAGACGCGATCCTCCTCGCCTGGGCGAAGATGAGGCTTGGCGCGCTCCACATGGCGCAGATAAATGATTTCGGGGCCAGGAATGGGTCTAGAAGGCACATAAATGATTAAAACAGAAACATAATTAGGCAAAGTTTACAAAACTCACTCTGGCTCGATAACTTTCGTTGGTCTCGGGAGATTCAGACGACGCTGCTCGTAGCTTGGCTCCTCCCTGGGAACCTCGACATAGAGTCGAGCCCTATTGGCCGTCGATCCGGCAATGTTCTGGGCGGTGCACTGGTACCAACCCGCGTCGGTGGCCTTGACGCGTGGAATCTCCAGGCAGGTGGCGCCGCCGTCGATGCCCACGAAGCGCTCGGCGGTAGACGAGATCTGGACGCCGTCCTTCTGCCAGGTGATGCGTGGCTGAGGTGTGCCGATGGCATTGGCACTCATCGTGATGGGCTCGCCCTCGCGCACAGTCATCGTGCTAAAGCGTTGAACAAATTGTGGTGCGACAACTTGCTCCTTCTCCAGCACATTCAATCGTGCCTCGATGGCCACCTCGCCGGCTTTGTTGCGGGCCAGACACTGGACAGCGCCGGCATCCAGACGAGTCACATTGGTGATCATCAGCGAATGGCTGCCGGACTCATTTACCAGAATTTTGTGGGAGGCATCGTCACGGACCTGTCGTCCGTTGATTAGCCAAAAGACCTCCGGGTAAGGATTGCCAGTCACACGGCAGTCGAACCTGGTCATGCGACCCTCGGTCACCTCGCGATCTCCGAAGGCCTTTACGAAGCCGGGGGGCAAAGCCTTGCCCGCCTCCAGTTGCTCGGCCATCAAGTCCACGGGCTTGGGCTCATAGGCGGTCTCCGCTGCCGGCTCCACGGCCAACACTGCGGATGAAACCACACAGCCCTGCAGATTCTCGGCGAGCAGGGTGTAATGACCGCCGTCGCGAGCCGTGGCGTTTTTCACACGCAGAGTGGCCACTCCGCTAGAGTAGGAGATCTCGTATTTTTGCGAGGCCACCAGACGCTGGCCGTTGTGGAACCAGGTGAGCCGGGGCTTCGGGTTGGAGCCGACACGAGCCGTGAAGACGGCGTCGGAGCCCTCGATCAGCTTGGAGCTGCGCGGCTTCTGCGATATCTGCGGTGCCTGCGCGGGACCTTGGTTGCGGTCCAGCTCCTGCGAGAGCTGGGTGTCCTGCTCATAGCCGGAGCGACGGGTGATCGCCTCACGGAAGGAGACCTCACGAAGCAGCCGGTACTCGAAGGTGTCCACGCGGAACTCCTCCTCAATGGACGTGTACGAATACCCGTTCGAGTAGATGTTCTTCTCCAGATTCTGGATAGGCTGCAGAGCGGGCATGGGGGCTCCCTCCGGCTGGATGTAGACGCTGCAGATGGCCTCGCCGTACTGGTTGCGTGCCGTGCACGTATACTCGCCCTCGTCCCCGGGTCCGATCTGGTTGATCAGCAGGGACACGTCACCGGTGGCCTCGTTGTAGCTCATCCGGAACTTCTGCGACTCGAGAAGGGGTGCGCCTTTCCGGGTCCAGGTCACGAATGGCTTCGGGTTGCCACGGAGGCGTCCCTCGAACAAGGCATTACCGCCCTGGGCGAAGCGAGCGTTCTTGAAGATCTGCTCGAACACGGGCGGCGATATGTCTCCCTGGGCGTACACGTGTGTCAGCGCCGGGGGCACATAAGCGCCTCCGATGTTGCCACCATGAAGTTGTTGAACTGTAAAATTAAAAGTTCTCGTTAGGATCTTCCAGTTATGGGAGCGGAAAAGGCGCAAATGAAGGCAGGGCCAAATATTTATATTTGATAATTAGGAAGGTTGGTTTATTCTTGATAACTATGACTCCTATATTATAATTTTGTATGTGTCTAAATTGTATAATAATTTAATAGAAGAACTTTTTTTTAGTTTCTTTTTGTATTACTAGTTACTTACTGATGCTGCGACTCAAAGAACAAGTTTGTTTAAATATATATAACTGATCCAAAAGTTATTTTCATTCCAGTAAATACATTTTGGATAAGGAGTAACTGAGTTTAACAATTTTTAACAGTAGGGTAATTTTATATTATAAAATGTGTATTAAATAATATCATAAATAATTGAATTCGGACACATCGATTTTAAATTTAATGACAGGTTTCCCTAGGTGACTAGTCACCTAGCCGGCTGTTCACTTCTATTTAATTTCTCATTTATAATTATCTCAATTCAAATTAACTTAATTGACTAAATCTTAGAACCTTGTGAGTCTACCCTTGAACCTTAACTAAATGTGGATTTACCATTGATAAGTATTTTTAGTTGGCACGCTTACCAAACTATTAATAGTTTGAAATCTTCTTAGAGTAAACACCTCCACAGATCTACATACATATACATACCTATATTCGCATCTGTATACCTGCGTATAAGTTCTATAGGCGTTTGTTTATCAATTGAATAGCTCGAAGTGTGTCATTAACGTAACGTAGATATAGGTTGTCGACTTCCGAGGCACAGCTGATCGGAAGATAAACAAATATGCAAATCAGCTGATCTCTCTCCTCTCTTTGCTTTCTTTTCTTTTTCGCTCTATCTGTATTTTCTCAGACGCATGCTCATTAGCTTCGTGAGTTTTGTCTTTCGGCGATCGTCTTCGGGTGTTAGTATAAGAGATCCCCTATCCCGTTTTCTCATCACATCTCTCACAAAAGAGAAATGTAAACAAAGTGCAGGGCAGCAGTTCTCTTATACGAATTATATATATAGTACGTTACGCGTATAAGTATGTCAGTGCAGTCGTGGGAGATGTATAGATAAACTTATAAATAGACCAACATTTTGGCTGTGCTCATCAATTAAGATTTAAATGATGAAACATAAGTTGACACATGAATATATAGTATAAGTATGTTTGCTGCTGCGAGATAAATTTATTTTTGATTTTTGAATTTTTAATGGTGACACATGTGCGCCGACACATCATCAGCCAGAAAATAATAAAAACTAATGTGTATAATCCTCTTTTGATTTTTAATTTTCCGCCATATATACGTATGGATATCTTAGTTGGGATATCTCTGATTTATTTATTAAGAGGTATAAAGCAGATTTTCGTGAATAATGATCCGAGAGCTATAAACATGTTTCGGCTATATTTCATTCGCAACAAAGAATTTTGTTTATTGGAACACTTTTTCCTGTTATTATTTAGAACCCGATTTCTGGTTCTGGTTTTCTCAATGTCAAATTGGACAAGGATTATATATTGAAAATAATTCTTAAACGTGGCAAAGATATAGAAGGTTAGATAAACGCTATTCTTTCATTTAAGTGAATTAATTTGTATTTTTTCATGTGGTGGAACAAATATGTAAGTTTCAAAAAAGCTTATGCATGTTTACATTGTTGATTTGAAATGAAATTAGCTTTGAGAAACTGTAAGAAAACATGTGAATCTGAAGTTGGCTTTACTTCTTTGGAAACTAGTAAACATAATACTTAAAGAACATAAGGAAGAACATATATACAAAAGGTATTATGTATCCCCCACAGACGTTAGCTTGATTCACCGAATGGATACTCAATCAATTAATGGAGTACTTTATTACTGTCAGATTTCTTGATAAAATAAAAAATGAATAAAGATATCTGTA
>JAEIIG010022487.1:0-15025 GCA_018904695.1 Drosophila parvula
ACCATTAAACCAGTTCGGGTAACACCAGTAATATATTTATGTCGAGATCAAACCATGTTTTTCTAGAGTCTGGGGTACAATGAATATCGAGTACAGAACTGCGTTGGAATCCAATGTGGGCCTGAATGAAGGGTCAAATGTCAACCGCGCGTCATTTGAAAGAGTCCTTCGCAACTTCCGCGTCGAACTATTTCAATGTCTATAAATATTGATAATTGAATGGTAGCAGGCAGAGGTAAGTCTAGAAACTTCTCAAAACTCACCTGCCCCGCAGAAGCGAGCGCAATTGAATTTCTGCTCATTAAGGTAGAGTTGCATGTTGCTGCCGCAAATAGGTCTGTACTCTGGCGTCGTGGGACATCGACCGAAACAGTCTAGGAATTGCTGCGTTGGAGGCGGAGCGGTTACGAAGGGCGTAAGACCTCCTGGCACTCGTACATTGTTGACCAGCACCCAGTTGGAACTCCTGTCAGACGGGATCGGAAGCTTTGTGGAGGGAGTGAGAGATCGAGTTGTTGTTTCGAATATGAGAGCATCTTGGGCAGCTCCCAACTGTGTTGTACAAGCCAAGGTCAAAACTGACATCCATAAGCTGAACATCTTTAATGAGAGTAGAAAGCGTTTAACTTGTACGGATGCTCAAGTGGAACTAAAGGCACACACCTATTTTTCATAAAATCAGCTGCTTTAATTATAATACAGGTTTTAGAAGTCGTCTGTGAAATTCCAGTTCTATGATGACGGCCATAATATGCGATAAGAATGGGGTAAAACCACCTAAAATTCCCATAGGGGTTGAGTCAGCAAAAATGCATTTCTGGTTAATTAAAAAAATACGTGGAAAGCACTGTGCATATACAATTTAATTAAATTTTTATTTATTATATTTATATAATATGTATACTTTTAGTTCATGAATGATTTTCAAAGGCTTATGTAGAAGCACCTGCTTCTGGATCTATCATTTTAGCTGGAAACTTATTAAATGAAGAAAGGAGCTGCTAGCTTCGGCACTCCGGTAATAGCAAGTGATTATCCTTTCATCAACTATAAATATATACAATAATTTTATTAATTTATTCCAATTGTTTATTTGTTTATTTGCTCTCACAAATCTGTATATCTTTAGTAGAGACTAGAGTTGCTCGTATTCTTTTGGCCTGCGCTTCAGTAAAATACGACAGCGGTTCGATGGCTCGCAGTTGGGCCAGAGGTAGCAGCTTATCTGTACAAAGCATAATCGTAAAACGGTTGCTTTAATGAAGACCGTCGGTATGTTAGTTAATAGGAAGTATTGAAACAAATGCATAGAGTTTATTTACATTTTACTTTTCTGTACAAAAAAGATTACTTAACAGTCATTGCATAAATGTTCTAATATCTAGTAACCAAAATATGACATTTGCATAAAAATGCATTTAATCATTTTTGTATTCATATGGTTGTTATGTACATAGATTAAGATCTTAAACTTAAAAAGTACTGTTTTTTGTTAATATATAATGTAAATGTAACAAAAATGTGTTTTTATTATCAAATAAAGGTGAAAGGGCGTATTGCAAATGTTTAATGTTACATGTACACACTAGACTGAGGCCTGAACTTATCATAGGTTTCTTAATTACTTTGGCCAAACACAGTTTCGCGGAAATTTTTTATTTTTTGCACAAAGTATGACTCTAACGCTTCAGCACATTTATAAAACGATGACTCCTTTGGGTTGTAATACCGGCAATTGTCAAAAATTTTTGTCATATCGCCTATGAATTCGGCTAGTTTTATGTAGGCGTTTGATTCCAGTTTGTTTTCCATTTGTTTGAGATCTAAGGGTTAAAAGTCTTTTGTGTTAATAAGAAAATGTTAATTAACTCTTAACTTACCCATTGGCTCTTTAATTACTTTGTAGTAGTCTGGCGCTTCTTCCGGATCAACCGGTTCCATAAATGGCCAGGCACTTTTGTGTACCTATGCAAGTAGATAAAAAGAGAATAGACAGTTTAGCTTTGTGGAAAAATCGCAAACAAATTTTACTTAAATCACTTAACACATAAACAATAATTTAAAACGGCAGAGCTATATTATTTCCTTTTA
Organism: Drosophila parvula; assembly: GCA_018904695.1. NCBI lineage: Eukaryota > Metazoa > Arthropoda > Insecta > Diptera > Drosophilidae > Drosophila > Drosophila parvula. Next base: position 2,092 of record JAEIIG010022487.1, read on the forward strand.
AAAATTAAACTGAATTATGTATTTAGCCTCTATATTTTAATCACATTTAATTGCACTTATGCACAAAAAACAATTGGGAATAGGCCTTAATCGTATCTATAAAAGAAAAATGTGCCTTTTTTTAAATAATATTTTTGTATGAACTCCAAATCTAAATGATTTTACTAAAAAGGAAAAACAAAAAAAAAAACAATTTTTTCGTTGCAGAAATTTTAAATTTAGGTAACAAATTAAAGGATGACATTTTTGGAACTCACCTGAATTTGTTTGATTAATGCTTTTAACTCCTGAATTTCATTGCCAGTAAGAGGCTTCATATTAGCAGAGTTTGCATCAGTTTTTCGCTGACACTCGGGACACACATATTCATCAATAAACTCGGCTTCACTCTGCAAAATTCCAACGCAACGCCCATGAAACCAGTCCTGGCATTTATCGCAGCATATATAAAATTGCGATTCATCGTAAGGTTGACGGCAGCTGCAATAAAGCTGCTGCGTTTCTCTCGCCTTCTTGCAATCAATGCAAATAAATTCTGACAGTTTTTTCGATGCTTCTTCGGTAATACTGACGCAGTCGCCATGGAACCAATTGCTGCAGAGATCGCAGCCGACGTAAAACCTAAACGCATACAAATTTATTAATATTACGTTAAAGTTTAAATATGCTTTTACATACTTTGTGTCATCATACGGAGTACGGCACACGCAATAAAGCTTCTCCCTTCTTTTTGTTAACTTCTTTGGACGGCCGACACCATGCCTGTTGTTGTGAGCACTTGACTCGGATCTGCATATAGGTCCTTTAACACCGAGCACAGAAAAGAAATCATATTTTTATGCTAAAATACATACCGTTTAAAGTCGATATCTGATTCCCTACGACGATCTGAGTAGCCGCGTTCATTCTCGCTTTGCTCCTCGGGTGATGCGATACTTATTGGGCGTCCATGTCTCTGGACTTTAGTTTGTACCTCCTCTCGTATTTCGTTTTGTAAATTACGTTCTAATAAAGAGCGTTTACGTAAGATACTTTTTTTCAGCAGTTCCTTGTGCCGTTCCAGTTTGGATTGTTTTTCCTCTTCGAGTTCTTCAACGTCTTCATTCACCCTGCGACTTCTCTTGAGGACACGATTAAATTGACTACAAGTAGTCATGGCATTTGGGTGCTTTAATGGAGTCCGAACTTTCCATTCAACATTGTCATTGTTTTGTTGGCGGGACAGAATGTTCCGGCGACTTGGTGTTAGGATTTCGTCGTTTGCACTTTCCCAATTATCCAAACTATTTGCATTTGGATGTTCTTGTTGTTTCTGCATATTAACCAATTTTTCTTCAAGTTCTGGACTTAAGTTACCTTGTCGAAGGGCATTTGAAATGGCTTAAAGAGCAATAGAAACTATTAGCCATAATAAGTATTTTGTGTCAATGATACTTACATTGCTGTATGTAGCCGCTGGTGACAATAAAACTCTCGCTCTGTTTATCCTCCACGCCTGTTGTTGGGGACTCAATATCGGTAAGGTTTGCCGGTTCGTTTTGTTCTAGGCCCTCTAATAGGGAAGAAGCACCGACAGAGGGCTTGTTAATGGTTATATTAGTGTTTTCGGTTTGTGCACATTTACTATGCTCCTGCTCATTGCCATTGTTTATGGAATTAATTCTAATAGTTGGACTGGCTTCATAAGTAGTTGTTTGCGCAGTGGCGTCGTTGTCGATGTTGGTCTGCAATGAACATCGTTTAAGGGCTTCACTTTCATATTTTAGGCGATGTTGTTCGTTATTGTCTTGATCTTGAACTAGAACTAGATTTTCAATTCTTAATTTTCTTTGATTGCTGAATAAGCTTACGACTAATGTTGATGCAGCCCGGATCACTTAACAAAATGCTACCTTGGGTTACTTCATTTGGGAATGTGGGCTTAACTTGATACGGCGGACTGCAGATGACGATAATTTCATCATCGCCGTCTTCGTCTTCGTCTTCTTCCTGCATATCATGCGACATAGAATTCGAATTCAACCCATAAGCATTTAATAAGGTGTCAGTAATCTAATTGTTTCCAGAAATTTTGGGTATATTCTTAATAATCGGATAGGGTTTTATATCTATGCACATATGTAAACAAACGTAAGCAAATTGATTTTGACAGAACCACCTACCTGACTTTAATCAGAGATCAGTTGTAGTATTTACTCCAGGCAACCTTTTAATGTGTTATTATAGTTGAGTAGTAGTTGTTGTAGGTGGCGAAGAGATTAACACGTAGTTAGGAGTTGTAGTTGTTGACACGCGACATTTAGGCATGGTAAGGCGTTTTTAAGCAGTGAAAGCATGAATTTTATTTTAACGTATTGACAATTTGTATTACAGAGATATGATAGAAATTTAACTGGATTTAAAAATAAAATGCAAATTGTGGCAAATAGATTAAAGGATATGTACGAGTAGGTGAATGATGGTAGGGGAATGTCGGTGAGTTATGTGAGGTGTACATCTTTGGCGTGTTATTGCATATTTATTTTTGGACAAGTGTAAAATTTTATTTCGATTTAGATGAGATGATTATATAAATGGTTAAGCCTTTGTGTTCATTTCGAAGGATTTCATAAAAACTAGTTCAATCGCGACGTTAGCACATGCGTCCGTGGAAAGGGCTTAGGTCTTCTTTCAATTTGCCATTATTTTTTATTTAGTTTTAGAGAACGAGAGTTGCCTTTGATTGGTAGAACTTCAAATATGTCAGCCAACTAAAACTCTGTGGGTGGTTAATCTCTGCAACAATATTTTTTTTCGATTAATTTTTTAATTGAAAAGGTTTTTGATTTGGCCGTTGAGATAATGCCCCATTATTTTTAATTATTCCTTTGGTTTGCACTTAAATTCAACTGATTTCTGATTAAAATTCGTGGCCTATACAGTTTTATGCTTGCTATTCTTGCACTGATTTACAAGTTTTGTTTGCTCAAAGAGTTTCCTTCATACCTATATAAGAAGCATGCGCTTTTTGTCAACACAAAGGCCAATTTGCAAATAATCATCCAACTAATTCAGAAACAAAAATTCACATAAACTCTCACATCTGTGTGTTAAGGGTCATGGAATTAGGAACATCAATATGTTTACTTTACGACACACGTTTTAAAGTTTGTTAGATCAAGCAGACTTTACGGTGTGCATGTGTGTCAATGTCCTGGAATTATTTAAAGCAAGAAAGAATGAAATTAAGACCCATGTAAAACTTGGAAGCGGTATTCAAAAATTGTTTAAACAATTTATACTGTTCTGAATAATATATTCATTAGGGCTTAATTTGAATCGAACTTAAGTCTACCGCCGATCAGTTATTAATCGCTTCAAAGAGTTAGCGTTCGATCGATTTCATTTTAGCTTCTAAGTCCAGTACTGCTGTGTGGGTGTAATATTTTAGGTGGTATTATAGCCTTTACAGGGGGTGGGATTGAAAGTTTTCTAAAAATTTTTTTGTTTTTGTACGTAAAGAAATAGAGCTGGTCCCCAATATTTCGGTTTGCATAATAGGTTTTATTGCAAAAAGCGCTTTACATTTTACAATTATTTTAGGTATTACGTAGAAACCAAATGTCTCCAGGCAAGAAAATTTATTCGCAGCAACGTTGTCTAATACTTTTGCCTTGGCTTAAAACATTAGGTGACAGTCTAGATAGTTGTTCAGTAAATTTGCTTAATGTGCTTGTACTCACTATCTAATAGTTACTTACAATTAAAAGGTATTCACATTTTTAGTCTAAATACAATCGTGTAGTTTTATTTAAATAAACAAAATAAATATGTCGTATGTGTACGTAATTAATGGAAATATATTCCTAGGCATTGAGCTCCCTGCGCGGAGAATTGGCTGCTGAATAATTATTGCAAAACTAAGCCATGGTGGATTTTTAAATGAAAGTCTTCGTTGTTGTACTTAGGAAAATACAAAAGCATATCCAGTTCTTATATAGGTAAACGCTTAGGAATGTATGTATACAAATTGGGAAACGCAAAGTATTTAAAGTATACTTAATGAGAAGTTATATATTAAAAAATAAAAAACAAACAAACAAATTATAAGTACCGAACAAAACATATAAGTGCAAGTAAAGCAGCAACATGCCTCTCGGGTTTCATGAACAATTAATTATAACTTAAACATAAATATAGAACAAATAAATTGTCATTTAGGTCGAGACTGGGGAAATGTAGCCCCTACAAGTCCTGATATTTTCCTTACTGCTTTGCTCCGCATTAAAGTTACAATTAAAAGCTACTCACTTGTTGATGTGTAGCCGATTGGTGAACTGGGGTGAGTGGAGGAGGCTGCGACTGAACTGCTGTTTCTGGCTGTACAGCCAAGTAAATTTTTGTCGGCCCCAAAACTCCGAGTTTTCCGTTGGATTCTTGGGCTAAAGTAAATTGGAGAAACATAGAGATTATTATATGTTTTATTTATTAAAGAAATAAATCATGTACTCACCTTTCATCAGTTGCTGCTTGACTTGAGTTTGCACTAATTGTAATTGTTGTGCAGTGAAGTCGTTTCCTACCAGACCTTGAAGAACAATGCGCGGACCATGCTCGGTTTGCAATACTTGAGCGGTAACACACTTTATAACTGTGCCAGGAGGCTGATTCTGAAGGAGACTTTCTTCAACACTCATTGGATGTTGTTGGGTTTGGGCCTGCGTCGTTTGGGACACGATAGGCTGCTGTGAAGGCAAAGAGCTTACGGCTCCCTCATAGCTCGCTGTTGACTGTTGCTGGATTTGATGTTGCTGGACGACCATTTGCTGTGGGCTCTGTGACGAGAGGGCCTGCTGCTGTTTGACGGGAGAGCTCTGTGGACTGGCTTGCGCTACGGCTGTTGATGAATTATTGGTTACGATATGAGCGTTCCCATCGCCTTGGTGCTTGACATGTGCCACGATTTGCGCCTGATTGTTTCCCAATGGTTTCACTATCACTTGTTGGCCATTTACCGTGGCTACTTGCAGTTTACCCTGTGCCAACTGCTGGGCTAGGGTCGAGTTTGGAACAAGCACTTGTTGTATTCCAGATTCATTGGACTCGGCACTGTTGCTTTGCGCCTTCTCTTCTGACGTCTGCTGAGATTGTTGTTGTACTACAAGCTGTTTAACCAACTTCGGTTGAGTGCTTGGTGAGGATTGAAGAACTTGGTTCGTTTGAACCACAAATTGTTGCTGTGGTTGAACGATATGCTGTTGCTGTTGTTGCTGATGCTGAGTTTGAATCTGCTGCTGCACCATCTGCAGGGCTTGACTCTGCGGTACATTTCGCTGAGTGACTATAGTTTGACCCGGGCTCAAAATGATGCGTTGTCCGCCTACTACAATCTGCTGTTGGACATTGCTTGTGTTTACAATTTGCTGGATCACCTTTTGCGTTGGTTGACTTGCAACTTGGTTTAGTGCGATTTGCTGTGTTTGTTGCTGTGTCGACTGCTGAATTTGCTGTGAGAGAACTTGAGATTGTACAAGTTGCTGCTGTTGAGCCGGCGATGTTCCTTGTTGCGCAGACGATGTCGATATAATAACCTTTTGCCCTTGAGCATTTTGGCCAACTACAAATTTGGATCCAGATTGGACGAATACTTGTTGCACGTTTTGGCCAGGTGCAGCCGTGTTAACCACCTTTGACACTGTCTTTTGTAAGGACGGCGACGATGTCGCTGAGGCAGAAGCGGCTGCTTGTTGTTGCTGCTGGGCGAGCAGTAGTTTATTTTTTATTTGAGCAAGCGGCAAAGCGACGCGTTGCGACGAAGCAATCGATTGGGTCCCGGGTGTTTTCGTGACATGCTTCACTGCGATTTGCTTGATCAGAGGAGTTACCGGAGTTGTCGCAGTTGCTGTCGATGTTGCTGCTACAGACTTCATGGGCATTTTGCTTTTGTTTCCTATAATAAAATATTAGTATTAACATCAAATATTTTATATCAAAAGTTAAGCCTACAGCTTATTTATTCCCCTTTTCATGATTTGTGAGGGCGGAAGTGGGCTTGGGGGGAAATCTAAAACAAACTTATCTGCAACAGATATGAATGTTGTCACCAAATTTGGTAGCTCTAGCTCTTGGTCTCTAAGATCTGTTGGTTCACACGGACGTACAGACGGACATTGCTAAATAGACTCGGCCTGGTTATGCTCATCAATAATATATATACTTTATACTTTATATAGGTCAATACTTTATAGGGTCAGAAATGCTTTCTTCTGCCTGTTATAAACATTCTCGGTTGGCACTAAGCTATAATACGCATACGGTAGGATACTGGGTATAAAAATGACTGAACTAACCTTGTGTCGATGCATTTGATGATGTACTTGTGGTGGTGAGTACATGTAGTTTACCATCTGGCATTTGAACAAGTTGCTGCCCGGGGTTTAATCCGCGAACACTCACTTTGCCATCTGGTCCTCTTATAATCTGTACCTTGTGTGGAGTGGGTGTAGACGGTGTAGATGGAGTGCTCGAAGTGGTAACTGCAGCAGTGGAACCGACTGCTGCCGATGTGTTCCCAGCTGGCGTGCGAGGAACCTGTGTCACTGCCTGCTGAATGATACGAGTCGTGCCATCGGGATTCTTCACAATGACGCGCCTGCTGCCAATAACCTGTCCTTTAACTGTATGGATAAGATGGCATGTGATCAGACTAATATTTCATTGTTAAACTATTAAATCTTACCTGGGGTTATTGAACGCGTGACCTCGCTATTGCCAACAAGTTTTCGCTGCTGGTGAACAGCGCGTTGCAATTTCAGTTGTTGTTCCATTTTTTCCTTAACATCTTCGCTCGATTTCGGAGCCAATTGGACTCGACCAGATCCACTAGGGGTTTCGTTATTTGAAGTGCTTGCACCATTATTGCCACTGGCTTCTATTTGGCGAGATGTCACAGAACGGGTCACTGTTGACAATCGTGCCTTTTCCTGTTTTTCACCAATAAATTTGATTTCCCATAACTCCAGTTTATCTTCCTCCACCCATTCTTCGCTAATTTGTGGCTCAGTTGGCTGCGGAGATTCAGCGCGCTTTCGTTTCCGCAGGCCAGACCGTATGGATGTTACTTCTGCAGGTTGTGGGAGATGCAAAAGAAATGTGTAATATGTCAATTAGATATGCGAGTCAGTAGAATCAGTAGTAAGGCTTATTTTGAACATTTGTGTATGAAAATAAAATGAACACTCTACCGCAAATTATATTTTATTTATATTTCATTGTTTTCAGTTCACTTACCTCTTATAGTCTTTGGCATTTCAAGTGGGATGACAACTTTTCGCCGCAAATAGCTCGTTTTTTCACCGTACCGGCCTGCATGGCGAAGTTTTAGCAGTTCCAAGGTGACGATCTCGGTTTCCGTCGTAACCTGATGCTTGCCATCTGTGGACGGTGGCTTCGCTATCATGTCGTCCCAGCGAAGACAAGACCACAATATACGCAGCTGAAGGGCTAGACTGGACAAAGTCGTGGCGTTGGACGTGCGATAGGACCAGCATGTTCGAAATAGGGGACGGGAGCACTGATATTGCCAGATAGTGTTGTTTTTCGCAGCATGATGGAAACCATTGGAGGCTGATTTTCCACCTAGTCGGGCTAACTTGAGAAGCTCGAAACGCGGCAACACCAATAGGCTACGCTTCTTTTTATGAGTGAGAAAAGTAGAAATTAGCGGATACCTCGAGTACGCTGGCTTCTTCGAAATTATTGATTTATCCTCGGTTTTTACAGCTTGCTCATACAGTTTGGCTACATCATTAAGGAGGTACACACGACCCCGAGGAGAATTCGGTGAATAGATGCGTTCCGTTCCGTTCTCATAGTACTCTCTTTCATATTTCCTTACACACTCACGCTTTACTGGACGAGGAGTGATTGGAAACCTTCGGTTCTGCTTGTTAAGCGGTATATCTTTATCCAACGTCTGATCCAAGACATCTTTCGTACCAATATAGGCTTTTTTAGATTTCGGGTTGCGCTTTCGCCGCCATCCGGGAGTCATGTCAATATCTTCGGCGATACCAGCAGCACATGCGGACGTTAGTCCGGCTACTATGGAATCTTCAGTACTCTCAATTTCGACGTTACTGCAAACGTCCATACTCTCAATGTAGTCCATTTTGTCGGAGTCTTGAGTGTTAGAATCCGTAGTAGTATTGCTACCGGTACTGGGATTATCCTCGTCCTTAATTTTTGGGCTGACAGAGTCGGATTGGGTCAACAAAAACTCGGATAAATACTCATCTGTAAAATGCACCGCATGCGACCGCGCCTGTTCCCAATCATGCAGTAAATCCAGCGGCGCTTCGGATTCCGGCGATTTGCCATCCTCTGATTCATCCGAAGTAAACTGGGTTGACTCCCTTTTACCCTCTGTGAGCTTCTGCTCGAGAATCGAGGGTTTCTTAACAGCTCCCAATATAGCCGCGACAGTCTCCTTCGAGCCATTCCCAGCAGTATGAGCCTTTCGCAGCAATAGTAAAAGTTCTTTTTTTGCACGCGCTTTTTGCAGACACAACGGCGAATAGCAAGTATTTTGTGTTATTTGAGATACAGCATTTGAATTTGTGTTACATTCCTTGGTGTAGCAGCGGAAAGTCTTTGCGAAACGATTCAGTTGACTAAACTGGAGGCGCACCGTCTGAATTTGTTTAGCAAGTGAGTTTACAAGTTCAAGGTTTACATTCGATGGTCCACCCTTGGCCGCGACTTCAGTGAGACGAAGTAAACGTTTTTCTAGATACGTTTGCTTACTGTTTGCTGTGTGTGGATACGAAGTTACCAGAGGCTTTAGATCAGTATCGCCTTTACCAGCAATTTGCTCCTCGAGTTCCGCTAATTTCATACGACGCTCCAAAAGATCATCTAGCCGACATTTTCGAGCCACTTTAGGATAGTAGATACGGCCTGGAGCACTAAGGGCCTTGCTCACGTCTATATGTCCGTTGACTTTTTCTTTAACATCCTCAAGTACTTCCACATTTGTATATTGCTCTGGCAAATAATGACACACCTGGCCATCTTCATTGCTCGACGCACATTGCTGCATAAAACGCTGCGTTCGTGGGTCGACCAATACAATTTCATTGACGGCCTTTTCTTCCCCCATTGTGTAATGTACGTATACTCTGTTGTGGACCATTGGTTGAGCTCGTCTGGCACGAACACCGCAGCGCCGGCTGCTTGAGAGCCAAAGCCAGCCCCACTGTCCGTGCACACGGTATTCTTCACCTTTTTGTTTCCAGACTTGATGCTTAAGGCCAAGAGAATACTTGATGTAATTGAACGCCAAACGGTTTCGCTCTTCCTCGTCATCGCGCTCTCGTTTTTCTCGCTTCTCCAGCTTCTTTCGCTCTTCTCGCTCGCCACTGGTTATCCGCTGTAGAGTTGTGTGTCCCAGCTGCTCGTGCCAGACATTGGCGAAAACAACGCTCTTCAGGGATGATTGAAACAGCAACAATACAGCTGCGAAATCCGTTGCGCGCCGCGCGTTCAGTACAGCAGCACTCCAAACCTTCTTGTTAACCACCCAGTTGGGGTTTAGGAAAGGGGCTGCTATATTCGATTCGAAGTTGATCAGAGTTTGCCTGAGTGTGGTGATCATGTTCTCGGTTGATCCCATGGTGATGCCAATCCATTTAAAATCAGAGGCAGTCGTCAGCGAAAATTTGTGAGACAGATGACGGCGCTTGTCCCGTTCCTCATTCCGCTGCGGCTTGTTTAATGCAATCGGGTTTGTGGAATACTGGTTTATATAATTTTTGAATCCTTGCTCCATTCCCAGTTTAAAATAAAGCGTGCCGTTGTTTAACTGATTCGACTTCAGTCGCGTGACCATTTTGGTTTCTTCCTGTTTCTTTGTACCCTCTGTCGATTGGCTGTCAGATTTGGAATCACCCTCATCAGCTATCGCGTCCATTGCCTCTCTTTCAATTAGTTCATTCGTAGCCTCTTGTTCAATCTCAATCAGACTTCGCTTAGTGTGCTTGTGCTCATTAGTTAGCGTCTCAGTCAGTTTCATTTGGCGCTCAATTTCGGTCCTGCGCTCGATCAGTTGGGCATATAGACGGGTTTCCAGTTCTTCGGCGTCCAGTCGGTTCAGCAGTATTTTCAACTTACTCGTTGTGCTGTAATACCAGCAGCTGCAGTCCGTTTGATCTTCTATGAAAATACGGCGTGCAATAAACCAATATCTACGCCCATGACGATCAACACCCAGACTGTCATGCCGGATCAAGACCCCCTGTTTTTCTTGGGGAAGCACGCAGTCTATTACACCACTGACCTTGTGTGATCGACAGAGTCCGCACTGCCAGTCCTCAGTAGGTACGTCATTCATTGGTGGGTCCACGCATTCCAAGTGATAGACGGCCGGGCACGTTTCGCAACATAATAAATCACCAAGCCGATGGCACACGCGACAGTGATCATCGTAATGAATCGGTCCCTCCTGGAGCATTACATCGCGTACAGAATTGGCAGTTAAAAATTGGTCTGCCAAAAACTGGAGCACTTCGAGACGGTTGTCAATAGCCGTATAAGGGTATTCTGTTCTACTCAAAATGTGATACACATTACGATCAAATGTTCTATCACTTTCCACGTAGCTGCGCAAAACCTCCGGCCACGTTATGGTGTCAATCAGGTACAAACTGATGTTAACAGTATCTTTTTGATCCAGCGGCCCGAAATGTGTGCCCTGTACGTCCTCTTCTCGTAGGATAGCCTTCAGCAGCATTATGTGAATGTCCGTCAAGAGGGCACTTTGCTCCTCGCACGCAAGGGCTGCGGCAAAGTCTTCAAATCGGAATGGCGACAAGCGCACCAAATGGCGAAAACGGCGTAGTACTTCATAGATACTGAGGGCGCGTAAAACGTGGGCATTAGTTATGGACAGATCCTCTGAAGAATCGGGTAATTCCAGCCTTGCAAATTGCCGCCCCTCTTGCAGCCACACAGGTTCCGGGCTGGGTGGACGCGGGGGCCGGCCAGCTCCATTTTGATTAAAACTGCATACGGAAAATTCGGATTCGCTTTCATTTGCTGCATCCAGGCTTTCGTCGTCACTAGGCGTGAGTAGCATATCATCCTCATTTTCCGACTTGTCTTCTTCAGAATCTCCAAAATCCGACCCGTAGTGATATTCTGACTCGTACCCTAGCAAAATAGGCATATACAGTTATTAAATTAAGTATTTATTACAAACATTTACCTCTCAAGCGACTGCTTGAACTATAGGCTGACATTTTTCAAAACAGATTTTCTCGTATTTAGACATTAGGCATTATACTGATGACAACACTATTTGTCGGGCTAAATAAGCCCCTAATCAAAACCAAACCTTTAAAGCTTAATGTTACAGAATCATTGCAACGTTTATTTTTTAATTTGGTACAAAAAAAAAATAGCTTTCTCATTTATTTATAGAAAGCTAATAATTGGTTATTTGCCGTTCATTTGACAAAATTTATAAACATTTATAAGACTTAGTCACTCTGATTTTAAATAAATTAAAATAATAAACAAAATAAATATTATAATTAACTAAGAGACATAAACCCTTTTCTGTCTTCATTCAAACTCAAACCGAAACTAACAAGAACAACAATTACCTTTCCTGCCGGCGTAACTGCTAGTATTGGGTTGCACAGTTGACTTGCGTCCGCGTCCCCTCTTGGCGGCGCTCCCTCGATTGCTGCGATTGTGATTGTTGTGGCTGCTCCGGCTGCCCTCGTCACTCTGCGGGGAAATACCCCTTGAGGCTGATGGTGTGCTAGGCTGCGACTTTCCTTCGCTTAGATATTTTGGCTTCTTGAGCAATTGATAACTGAATCGTCCTGATGCCCGCTCGTTAGGCGTCTTTGGCGGCCGACCACGTTTACGGCTACCGCGTCCGCTCATTTCAGCTGTGCTTCCTCTGCTTAGCCTGTTAATTGTGATTTAGATTCTTGTTCTTGTTTTATTCAGATAATGATCCGTTTTATCGCTGTAGAGCTGCACATTAGATCTGGAAGAAGAATTTAACTGTTTAGTGAAAATTTCTTCTGCTTGCGGCCGCTTCTCTCTGCCACCAGCCATTTACGGACACATGCAAACACACATTTACTAGTGGCACATACAGGGAAAAAATCGATCAGATTCACAAATAACTAATTGCTGGTTTTTCACTTTTCCAGGGACTCGACGAAAATTTCAACATTTTTCTTGTAGCAAAAACCCGCCAAAACAAGTCCCGTTCTATTAAGGATGATAGTTCCGATTTAATATATTAAAAGTAGGCAAAATTTGTACAGTACAGAATTGTCTGTATGTATGTGTGCGAGGAAATGAAGCCAACGCACATTGTCCGCCATTTAAAGAACTGTGAAAATTTTCCCGTATGCGAAAATGTTAAGTTTTCTGTCAAAAACAACACAAGGCACCACTACACGCATTATCTTGCATATTGACAATGAAATTCCATGTTTTTAACACACAAATATTAGGTATTTTTAACTATCTTCCCAGAGCAAGCCTTTTACCTAACATTTCAGATCTAGAGATGGAAGAAACATGGAGCGATCATCGATATATCGATGTATTAAACTGTTCAAACAATGTGATGTTATTTGCTTAAGTATTGTTCATTGTTTTTGAAATTTTGTTAAAATATGTAATTGGAAAATTGTTAATTAAAATTTGTATCATTGAAAATACAAAAAAATTTGTTTTTAACTAAAATTTAAAAATGAAATAATTATATGAGCAATTTTTAATAGCTTTATTTTAAAATAAAAATGTATATTACTATTTTTTATATATTAGTTATCTTATTATATTTAAAACTTAAGTTACATTTTTGATTCGTAAATAACTTTAATTACACTAAATTAAAATCAGAGCCTTGGAGTTTGTTAACGTCTCT
>JAEIIG010022567.1:0-10136 GCA_018904695.1 Drosophila parvula
AGCTGGGTGTGTGTGCCAGCGTGAGAGTGCGAATAAAACACATCCGCATCAACCATGTCCCTGTCCATGTGGCCGCTGCTGTCCCGCCGCTTGGCCAGACCAGAAAAAACAAAAAAAGTAACAAAAACAAAGAAGAATTTATTATTGAAGTCCCGACTATGAGGTACCTGGTATTTGCCATTCAAAATGTTAAGCTATATTCAGAAAATGTTTTTATATATCTAATTAATTAATTCGATATATTAACCTTCTATATTTATTAAAACAATTTTTATAAATTGCCAATTAATATTTTTAAGCCTTAGAAATTATATTCTTAAAAAATAAATTCTTCTCAAAAGTAAGCTCATAAAATATTATATTACTCCGAAAACTATAACAATTTCAAGTGAATTTTAATGGAAGATTTTTTTTCCTATAGCTTATGATACCCTCTTAATTTACACTGCCTGGTATAATAAAAACAATAGATGTTTTCAAGGGTGTGCGTGTGTGGCGGTAGTCATATGAAATGTTCGCACATATGCCAAGCTGCTTTTAGCCATTTGCTGCAATATTAAAACAAAAGTAATGCGAAAGTGCTTTTCAGCCACCCACAAGGCCGCCCCTCGCTGGGCGGAAGGCAAAACCGTAGATTAAAAATTGTGCAAAATTGTGTCTGGCATGCAACTATGTGGGAATATTTTAAAAACTGACCAAACTCTGGGACACTGTCCCTGCCCCACTAGAAACGTAGTTCAATGAATAGAATGCGACTGATGGTGGGAAATATTGCATTAAAGATTTCCTTAAATTGTGCAGCAACCATAAGGTATTTTATTATTACTGTGAAATATTTAATAAGAGTTCTTCAAGAGAAAAGGGAAAGGAATACCTTAGCAAAAACAAAAAGGATTAAGAAATGAAGTATGGCTTTAATAGCCTTTGTTTTTGTTGGCTGAATACTACATGAAAGTATGTAGAACAAAGCCGTTTCTTTCTTAGAAAGGGTTTTTCTTATAATATTTTAGAAAGTCCCTTGGTAATTAGTTCACTTGCCAAATAGTTCAAATTACTTTAAAATCTGCAGATTTGTTTGCCATATTTGCTGGAAGCCACTCGACTGCCTGTTGTGAATTTTGGTGAATTAAGGCTCTTAGCTCTTGACTTTTGGCTCTCATTTCATTAACTTCCGGGCAAAGTTCAAGAAGTCAACTTGAGTGACTGCTCCTCTTTTGCCGCAGAGCTCCATATCTCCGTAATCACTTTCATTGTCAGAGACCGTATACGGAGATTCACAGTTTGCGGGATGTGCTTCTTTTTTTTTTTTTTTTTGCCTTGGCCAAAAAGGAAGCGGAGGGGGAAATGCAATAACTTCCTTATAGACCGAAAACTTTATGGCTGCAACAGCAGCTGCACTCGAGTCGCTATCAAACCCCAGTTTGCAGTCCCTCCGGCCTCCGGCCTTGGATGTTATTGTATTATAATGGTCTCTGGCGCGGACCGAGGCTGCTCCGGGATCTGCGTATGTTCTATTTTTTAAGTTATGCAAAATAAGTTGCAGTCGCTGTCGACGAAAGCAACTCGCAGGCAAACACATCAGACATTGTGGAAAATAACTATAGACCAACCAGGGTTTAACGGGGAACGCAGGAAAATTACAGTTCTTCCTCTCTAAACAAAGACTGGTCCAAGGAGGACAAGGACAAAGCCACTGACTGAGTGGCAGTAACTGTTGCCTTCCATTTGACAGATTCCAGGAAGTTTTTACGTCCGCCTGATACTTAAATAAATTGCACAAGGACTTCCACGCAAACAGATCTTTTTATATATCTTTTTATATATGTATATGTGGTATATGTACCTAATGACTTACATGATTTACAGATGTCCTGGAACTAGGGGTTAAAATAAATGAGGATAATTGAAATGACCATTTGATTATTTATGGAACGTGTGCCATGGTTAGTTGTACCATTTAATTGTTTAATTATTTCAATATGCCTTTCGTATTCATTGGCCCATATGAAAGCAATGAACACGTGTTAAATTAAATCTGTTTTAATTACAGGTTAATTAATACAATACATCCTACATTCACTTGTTCAGATAAATGACTCTTAATATTTATATATTCTTGCTAATGAGAGTTGATTCATTGGGCTTCAAAATTGTCCAGAATTAATGTTAATTTAATGTTTCGAAATGTGTGCCATACATGTTACACATTATATTTTAAATTATAGAATACAAATGTAATATACACAACATATTCATCTAAACACCTTTAACTGCTTTTCAAACATAACTCTCTGAAAGTTTTACGTTATTTTGTGTAACATTTTTCTGCTTTTTCAAATTGCGCCATTTGCTATATTTTTTCCCCCGTTCTCTCTAACGCTTACTATTCCATTTTCCAGTCGAAGAAATATTCGCACATAGTTTTACCTGGCGGAATGTGCTAAAAGTGCCGGCAGGTAAAAATAATTGCGATTATACTCGCCATTTTTCCGCTCAACAGCGCAGGGCAAACACACCAAGGGAATGCAAGATGACTCCACGGGGATGTGGAGGTAGGAAAGAATCTCCTTTTTGTTTTGGACTGACATAAGATGGAGTGAATAACTCCTGCTGTGTTTTGTTTTGACGGTGGAATCCCCACGATCCCTCGCTCTGTGCGATTTGTTTTCTGTTCATGCCACTCTTTCTCCTCGATTGAAATTTGGTTACTGGGCAACTTTTATTGGCGCAAATATTGAATAATAGCTTAAAACTCCAAACACTAATAGCTTTAAACTTGTTTCCGGTATTGAAACAAAGGAAATACACTTAAAACATATTAAAGATGTAAAATCAAGACTTAAACCTTAAAAAGAACAATTGTTTTGTGGTAATAATACCTTAATATGAGATATTTATAGATATTCCACTGTAGAATCTTAAGGATGAATGCTTATGCTTAACTGTTTTTTATCATTGATATTATTTATAATTTAATTAACCAGAATTTTATTTAATTGAATTTTTAGTTGTGTTTTATAGGTTAAAAAATGGCTTTCCCTGCATAATTCCTTTGTACAACCCCGCTAGTTGTCTTATTTGAAATATTTCTCCCTGTGTACGATTGATTACGCGATACAGCTAGCGGTCGATTGAGTTGATGGCTGATGAAGGGTCCTCTGACAGATTGAACGGCAATAAATATGTGCACGCCTGAAGTGAGTCACACGTGGCGTATGCGTAATGTGAGCAGCAGTTTGCAAGCCATAAATCCATTCTACTTCAGTTTCTATCGGTCCTTTCTCCTCATTTCACCTGGGAACTACTCACTGTGATTACACTTGCGCCTTAATTACGAGTTGGAAAAGTTTGCCTCATTGTTTGCAATTTGGCATCCCATTTTTGTCATCAACGCCATCAACAACGCCATCATTAGCATTGCTCCCATCTGGCCGAGCTCTGTTCTATTGTTCGGTGAATTAGGTTTCGGTGAATGGACTGCAGTTGTGGCTTATCCTTATCTGCGTGTCCTTGCAGAGCCAAGGTGTCCTCGCTTGCCCGCTGTGGGCCTTTGTTTTGCGAGGAGAAGTCAAATGGCGAGTTGTGCTTTCCACTCGGCTTGGTCAGATAAGAAATGCCAGGCTATGCGACAGGATATGCGAAGATCTTAAGCCGCAAGGACCTGCTGCCTTTAAGGAGCTGCACTCGCTTTAATTAGTGATTAGACATTTGCGGCACGTGCTGCTGGGCCTTTTCTCGCTGGGCGACTCGACTTAATTAATTTATTATTGTTCTGGCATTCGTTTGGCAACAAATTTTGACACAATACAACTGTTGGCGCACAATAAATTCCGGTCGGCACTGACCTCCTCCTGTTTGTTTCCTGGCAAGGCTTTCATTAATAATTCAGCTCATACAAAACTAAGCCAAACTGCTGAATTGAGTAACCGAAACTGGATAAATTAAGTCCATCTCAGCAGCAGTAGGAGTAGCAACATCTGTTACTCTGATGTCGATGTTGTGGGGCTCCTCTCCCAGCCCAAAAATCAATACATTTCGCACTCGTCTGATATATCTTCAGCTATTTGTTTCAATTTGTCAATCAAGATGACACAGACCCAGCCTGGAAAACAGAGCGAAAATTGAAATTAAAAACATTCAGAGAGCACACTGATCAAGAAAAATGTCCCGTCAAGAGTGAGGAAAAATTCTGCTGACTTTTGCCACTGAGTGGAAAGATTCTCTTCTCAGGAAAAATACCGAGCTTTGTGTTTGTGGTTTCTGCAATGTTTATAAATGCGTTTGAGTTGGCTTATTTGTTTTGCGACCAAGTTCGATGAACTTGGGGCATTGTTTCTTTTGGCCAAATCCTCAGTTGCATACTTTTGCGGGCAAGTGGAATTTACATTGGATTTAAAATTGGTTTATTAGGATTCTTCCTCGAATACTTTATTCAGCCACTTAAAGTTGAAATTGACTTTTGGTCGAATTTGAAACGTTTGCTTAAGGAAAACTATGTTAAAGAAAAGACATTTAGATATACATTTTATTATATATTTTCAAGCAACTTTAATTGCCCGCAGCTTTGTTCACCAGCTTATCATATTTTTGTAGGGAAACTCATTTAATTATCCTGCTCAATTTTATGGGTTTTAATTACAAATTATAGCTGCTGGCGCGTAAAGCGAACATGTGTGTAAATTTACAAACATTAACTAAATATAGATTGTGGGGAAAACGTAAGCGCCCGGCTGACCTTCACTAAGCACTTTTGCCGCTTTCCCTTCAGCTGTAAGCTTTCGCCCGCTCTAATTGCATTTTGCTCACTGAGCAAACACTGCCCGGGACATCCGTACATAACATATTATACATATGTACATATATATTCACAGTCCGACTGTCATGTGCCCGTCAACACACAGTCACATATCGCACTCAACTATTTGAACAGCGACTGAAATGCGCATAAAAAACTTTTACAATAAATCAGAAAATTTTTAAAGTATTACACACGCACACACCCATATGCAATTTTGTACAATTGTTCAGCTTCAAAAATGGAAATTTGTTTACCAAGCTGTTGATGCTACCAGGGGCTGTGCTGTCGCAACAGTTTACATTATTTTTGGGAAAGTAATTTGGAAAATTTTTCGGTACATCCAACTCCTATGGGGAAGAACCCTCTGATTGTGGGAGCTTATATTATTTCCAAGGACGCTTATTAAATTATTAAAATATATTCTAGCTGCCAGTTCATCAATGTACTCTCACGCTTTGTGAAAAATGTAAGGCGATTGAGCTGGGGTAGAGTATTATAGGTTGTGTGAACTCAACTATGGTATGAACAACATGACACAAGTCAGCGCCTTCAGGCACACAGTGGCTAAAATCGGTTTTATTATTATATAGGAGAAATGTAATAAAGTCAAGTGATTAAATCTGAGAGAATAAATGATAAGGATACTTATATAGTGCTCAAATGAAGCTTATATCTTTGCCTTAAAAACAGGAATAGTTAAAATCTTTAAGCCTATACTGAAAGGATATTTTTTTAAGTCCTATAGGGTTATAAAATATACATATTTACATCCTTGAGTACCTTCAAAAAGGCATCATTATTTACTTCTTCAGTGGTCTTACATTTCTAGCCACTGTTACCACGGAAGTTAAGTTCATTGTTGGCTGGTGGGAGCAATCAAAGTCCGTGACGAATGTACGATTTAACGATTATGGCGATAAAGAGATTTATCGGCGAACAAATCAACTGAAGCAATACAAAAATATACACTCAGACACACACACACACACACACACACAACACGCCCACTCCCGGATCAATGGCTTCCTGCGGAAGACGTTGCGCGCGGGCAGGACTTGCGTGTATTTTATTGAGCACTTGACTGCACTCGCTTATGGGAGCGATTAAAATCGATTCAATCCATTCCCGGCATAAATCAGCAAGCCGAAATCTCTGGCCAAACCCCTATTCTGCTGGCGAAGGTCAAGACAGCCGCCCCTCAACGTGATGGATGGGGACTGGAAGATACTTACATAGCGACATTACATTTCCATCTATGAGTATCCTTTTGGGTGACAGTTTGCATTTGGGACCTAGGGGAAGTTCCATTCATCATGTGCGCCCTCACAATGATAGTACAACAAAAAGAGTGGAAAAAGAATATTGTTTGCCAACTGCCATTCTGATCGAGCGATGAAAAGCCTTTTAAATGCAAATGTTTTATTTATATTGCAGCAAATGAAACGAAGAAAAACGTGTTATTGATTTTCCCTATTGTTGGGCTTGCTTAAAAGCGTTCCCAGCATCGAAACAAGAAAAAGCAAACAAAGAGCTGTCAAAAGCAGTTGTGAACGAATAAAAAATGTTTACTTGCCACACAAACATTTGCATTGCGGTTTTCATCTATATATCTATATCTATATGCTAACTATTTCTTGAAACTAACTTGTGGCATCTACTTGTATTCAAACGGAACGGAATTTTTGTGTATTTCTGACAGATTTCGATTGAATTAGTGTTTTCAGCTTAGTGCAGCTTGAATAGTTTCCTCAACTTAAAGCTAAGGTTACTTTGTGCAGACTCTTCAAGTAGTTTTCTCTACGGTCGCTTCGGGGAAATATGATTATGACCAGACTAATGGAAAATTCCTTCGCTTGTTGCATTCTATTCAGCTTCGGTCGCATTTCCCGCTGCAGCTCCTCTGGTCGCGTCCATCCATAAATATTCATGCGACCTAATCGGTTTATGACTGGCATAATCGCCAGCACTTTGCACGTCTTTGGGTCATGAAGTTGCATTTACTATATTTCCCACACATTTTTTTCACTCTCACTAGGAGAGGTCCCGCCCGACTGACATATGTCCAATACGGAATATGGGTTAATCTGGAAGATGCAGAGGGACATATAACGCGATGGCATATGTTGTACCTAATGCGGCATATGTTGAAAGGATCTCCGTTTTGTTGAATGCAAATGTGCTGCATTTCCCTCTTGAATTTTCGGCCATTAAACAAAGCTCTTCCTGAGGTCTAAATAGATTTAAAATTCTTCATAACTGTTGTAAATGCCTTTTCCGTTGATATTTAATATACAAAACATATTTTCCTTAATTTAATTCATAAAAATAAATTAATGTCTTCCTTCCAAAACAATTTCTAGTATTTTCTATTAATGCACACCGGCGTATACGTAATTTTTCACTATTATTTGTGGCTTCTGACCAGCTATTGCTGTTTTCTCCTTAGAAACCTCCAAGCTTACCCAACTCTTTGGTATGTGGCTCACGCAATTTCGAATCTCGTAACTTGGTCGCAATGAAAAATATTCAATAAAAATGGAATACGGGTTACATATGGAGGCCCCGGCCGCCAAATGTCAACAAAAGGAAAAATGCTTGTATTTACGCGACATATTTACGGCGTTTTAAATGAAAGCACGTGTTTAGCAAAGCAAAAGCGTTGCCACCGGCACTGCTGATGCCTCAAATATCGCACCTAAAAAGCAATGCCAAAGTGGCAGGACCATCAGCATCATCCTCATCCTCATCCGGGGCAAGCAACCTGAAACGAGACCGTAAAATGGCGAGCGCAGGCAATAAAAACTAGAACAACTGGGGGGCGGGCGGGGCGGGTTTAGGAGTGGAGGAAGTTGGATGGGAGGACTAAACGCGGGCAGGTGGAGCGCATTACTTTGAAAGTACATTGAGCTTGAAAATGACTTTGTAAATGGCGCTCGACAAATATTTTATTACCAGGGGAACAGCAACAATTTACTTTGTTACGCCCCGTCCCGGGTCCTGGCCCTTTGCTGGAGTCTTGCTGCCATTTTTCCGCTATCCCGCGGCTTCTTTGCCTTTAAGTTTCCCTTTAATTTTGGTCCAAACAATTATGTTTGTGCCCCCCTTTTCAAGTTTCACTATACTTGCAATCAAAATATTTGCACGGTAAAGTTTTAGAGCGAAATATTGTATGTACGAACTTTGATTTACAGAGTTTGCTTTGAGTAATCAAAAGGTATTGTCAATATTATGAAAATGCATACGAAAATTGAATTTATAAAAGTGTTTCAGTAATGAAAATATAAAAAATAATATATTTTGAGCATAAACCTTTCGCCTGTACATACGATTTAATATTGGTTATGATAAATTTAAATTGTTCAGTAATTTAATAATATTAATAAAAATATTATACCTCAGCTAGGTACCAAGTGATTACATTAAATATATATTAGGAAATGTTCCTTACCAAAATGAACCATAAAAATAAAACTAATCTGACACAAACAGCATGCATAAGTCAAAGGATAATAAATTCGATTTATAATCTCCTATGCAGGCTTTATTATCGATGACACCAAAAATCCCATTTAATTCCAGCTTTATTGGCCAAAAATTTGTTGTTCAGCGCAGCAGCGCCTGCTGCGAAAATTTCATTAAAATTTATCAAGTTAATTTAACAAATTTGTGTGAGTTTCGCTGCCTCTACGGGACACGAGAAATGGTGTGGGGCTCGGAAGTGGTCCGGCCCCAAAGGCAAGAGCTTGGTGCTCTGTTGAGAGGGGTGGAGAGGTGGGAGGGAGGTGAGTTATGGAATGTTGCCAAAATGCCAGGGGGTTAGACCTGCGGTTGCGGTTTGTCCTGTGCTTCGCTTGGTCCTGCTCTGTTCCTGGCTTTTGAGTTATCCTTTTCGCGGTTACCTTTTCTCGCTCGCCATTGTTATAGCAGGTCCATTGTTTTGTGTCCTGCGGATCGCACAGGAGGCATACCTAGGAGTTTGGGGCGCTGTTTTAGCCAGCCCATTGTTGTCATCGCTGGTCCCGGGCTGGACGGGACATTTTTGTTGGTCCCGCAGCCTGTTTGCACTTGTTGGAGTGTTGACTTTGACGTGGTCAATGCCGGGGTGCCGAAACAGCTTCATTACCGCGCCGTTCCCAAGTTGATTACAATTCGCGAAATTAACGCCCATGTTGAGATTGCTCCTTAATGCTCCTCCGCCCAAGTAAGATAGTCCTCCTCCTTCGCCCATCGGACATTCAGCGACTCATCCGTGGCGGGGCGCCCGTAGTTTGCATTAATTTCGCGTTAATTTTACGCGATAATCGTATTTCTTCGCATAATAGTCTGCGACCGGGCAACTGGGGCGGGGGCTTCCATATTGCTTTAATGGCGGCTAAAATGCTCTTAATGGCATCTATTCCAGATTTTATTTATGCACTCGAAAATCACATTGAAGTCGTGCCACTTCCACGCTGCTCTGCCTTCTTTGGGCGCGGAGTCAAGTGAAAATTTTGAGAATAAATTCCATAACGGCGGCAAGCCTTGAATATCAATGCTGGAAATATATTTGGCTAATTTTTTACTCTGGGAAATTACATTTATGGGAAAGAAAGGCATCAAATAAAAGACAACTGCTTACGTTTATAGCTTGGTTAATACATTTCAATTTGTTCTACCTAACTCAGGTCTTTATGAATTTTCTTTAAAGAGTTTAATGATTTTAAAATGAGAAAATAATAGAAAGAATATGATTTATGATGACCAGTTCAACCTACATGGCTTAAGGTTTAAAATTTAAAGAAGATTTAATTTAAACATTAAATTATCTTTGCAGAAACAAAGATGTACACATTGTACGTTGTTTGCCTATCTTTTGGTATGTTTAAATATAATATTTGCCTTTTAATGGCTATAGACAATTCGCCATATCAATTATAATTATTAGCATAATTTTCATGAGAAAAATAGCACAATTAAAAATCAATTTTGAATAAATTACGGATAATTGTATTGGAAATTAATTTGCATATAGTAAATCCCGGCAGCAGTCAGCCAAAATAAGTCACTTAAACTGACAAATACCAAATGGCAAATACTCGCTAGCTGGAATTAGCTCTAATAAAAAATCATTCAACTGGGAAAATCGCACTGGCATCATGGCAACCGATCCACCTATAGCAATATAGATTATTGGAAATTTGGACGACCTTTGCTATGAAACCCAATTTCAGATTTCGCAGGGCTTTCGGGCTGTAATTCCCGAATCGCTTTTGTTTGATTTGCTGTCGCGTTCCATGGCCAACAAATTAAGAGTACCATGAATTGGCTCCGGCAAACACTGGTGTGGTGTTAGGGGGTT
>JAEIIG010022586.1:0-95426 GCA_018904695.1 Drosophila parvula
ATGCATCACCGTTCAGCAGCCGCCGCGCATGATCTGCAAGAAGCGGGTTGTATTCACGGAAAAGATTGTACCGGAGCCCATGGTGGTTAATAGATGCCGGCAGATCACCATCCCCAAAGTTGTCGACGCTACGAGGGTCATCAAGGTCCCGAAACTAATTTGGGTCTCGCAAATGGTGCGCGAGCCAAGGGTTATATACTATCCCTCGATGATCCCGGATCCTTATGTGGTGTGCTATCCCAAACGTGTCTGCGAGCCGAGGGAGGTGTGCCAGTCCATTTTGTGCCAGCCCAAGCCACAAACCATCGATATCCCGCCACCGAGGGAGTATTGTTGCTACCCAAATGGACCTATCAACTACAAGCCCAGTGCCGCGTGCCCGCCCTGTCCCATTGGACCGTGTGCTCCCGGAGGACCCTGCTGCCCGTTGCCTTGCTTCTCTACAAACCAGTATCCCATCGCAGAAGGACGTTGTGGACCATGCGGACCATGCGGACCAGGATGTGCGCCCTGCGGACCTGGTTGCGGACCATGTGGACCCTGCGGACCCTGCGGACCGGGCTGTGGTCCTTGCGGACCCTGCGGGCCCTGTGGTCCCTGCGGACCGTGCGGACCAGGGTGTGGTCCTTGCGGTCCCCCCGGATGCGGGTTTGGCCCTTGCGGTCCTTGCTAAAAGTCATTCGGACGTTTACCAAAATCAATTTGTAAAGCATCGTATGTTTTCGAAGTCATGCCCCAAAATTAATGCCAGTACATCAGTATATATTTACAAGTTTCGTTTAAATAGAAAATGCTTTTGATTTAAAATTAACATTTTTGTGTTTTTTTAAACTTGGGTCTAATAAAAAGAGCATACTTTTTAATTGTTTAAAATTAGCCATCGGTAGAGGTAACCAAGAAAATATTATTTAATTTTGTAATACCAAAAACTACCTTCCATATATTTTTCAGAGATTTTCAAGTTATTTCTGTGAAGTTCACTTTGAGAAAATAATATTTCCCAGTCTATTTAGAATCTATTTACCAGTCATTGTACTGTCATTTTTGGTGATCAGTTGTCATTCCTTTGCTTTCAAGGCAACCGAACGACTTTTTAGAATTGAATAAATAAACACAAAAATCATGTCGCAGTACTGTGCCCGCAAGGGACCCTTGGTGTGCTCCAAGTTGGGCCAGTGGGCCTACAATATGTCCGGCTTCAACAAATACGGACTGTACCGTGATGACTGTCTGCACGAGAACGAGGACGTACAGGAGGCAGTGCGTCGCTTGCCACGTGACGTGTACGACGAGCGCAACTATCGCATCATGAGGGCTCTACACCTGTCGATGACCAAGACGATCCTGCCCGAGAAGGAGTGGACCAAGTACGAGGAGGATGTCAAGTACCTGGAGCCCTATCTGAACGAGGTGGTCAAAGAACGCTTGGAGCGTGAGGAGTGGAGCAAGACAAATTAATCAACTGGTAAATAATTAATACAGCTTTTCAGGTTTAAGCATTTTGAAATAATAACTTTCTGCAGGCCCATTAAAACTGGGAAAGTCTCGACAAGAAGATGCCCTGCACTGTCCACCACCAAAGGCGGATTTTCCCTTAATAAATATCAAAAATAATTAAATGTTAATCAATAACTACGTATCTGCCTCCCTCACTTTAAGCCCGTTTCACGGTATTTGGCATTCGTTTTTAAATCCCGTCGATTCGCGGCAATGTCAACGCAAATAATTTTCGCATTAAGAGCGCTCGCATAAATACAATATATATATGAAATTCATTAACAGCGAAAACAATACAAATTAGTGTGTGGGGGGCGTGACCCTGCGCACGGAACACGTGTTGTTCTTTCCCAGATTTCAAAAGTGGTGGCAGGAGGCGTGTGTGCATGGCCCGCACATCCTGTCAATCCTCGAATACTTATGCGCATCCTGTTTAAAATGCAGCAAACAACCGCAGCTGCAGATGCAGATACACATTCGCATTCGCATTCGCTGGCTGCAGCCGCCAGCCTATCTGCATCTCTGGCGCGCTGTCTGATTGTTCTGGCGCTGCCATTTCGACCGGAAGAAATTATTGTTATTCGAATTGATCTGCCGTAGTTTCGATGTTGCCAATGCGATAGGCAATGTTGCTGCCACCGGAGCGATATCGCTGCGTCTGCGGCCGGTTACTGCCAGAGTTCTGATAACGTCAACGCAGGAAGGAATGCAGCCAAACGATTTCCAATACCCCTTAATTTGAAAGTAAAAGAGCGTATTACTTGAAATGTTTACCATTTCGGTTCAAAATTGCATCAGTAGAAGTAAAATTAAATAAATAGATATATGTATATATTATATTAAATGATCTTTTGTGCATTTTGCTAATAAGCATGGAAAGGGAAAGATTTTTCTAGTGCATTTCGCCATGGTATATACAAGGTTTTCTAACTCATAATTTAATCATACTTTTTCCAAGCAATCGAGCTTATATTTCTTGAATTAAATAGAAAACGAACAATCCTTAGTCGCATCCCTTTTCGATTTTAATTTGTATTAATGCGGCCATCGTTGGCGTTATTTATTTGTGCTCACATATGCATAAATAACGGGGAGTTGGGCTCACCCACATTACAGACACAAATGCCCAACTGCCGCTTGTACAATAAATTGCAAAAATATTATTTTATCAACAATAATTAATTAAATGCACTTAATTGCGTGCCGCAGTCGCAGTTGCTGCAGCTCTGCTGCTGCTCTGCTCATCTTTTTTGTTGTTGTTACATTTTTGTATTCATTTTTGTTGTGTCCCCTGTTCGACCTTGTTTTTATGCAGCTGCTACTGATGTTGCTTGTGGGTGGTTGGCGTTGGGTGGTAGATGGAACATGGTCATCTGCATGCATATGCTTGAGCAGCGTTGTAAGTAGCCATGTAAGTGGACAAGTGGCCAGCGGACTGGCCAACGATTTCACCGACCCGTTACAGCGCCCGCCGAACTCTTTCTGCGATTTATGCGTATTTTTAAGTGGCATTAAGTGCGCGTTAACATCTTATGAAGCCGGCAACGGCAACAATAAATTATTGCACCAGAAGCATCAGCAGCAGCAGCCGTAGCAACATCTGGATGGCCATTAAACGCCCCGAAACAAATGCTAATTGACGAGTGCCCCAGAAAGTATGCTTTAAAAAAGAGCGGTAAGTCGCTGGGGAAAGCGTAATGAGTGTTGCGGCTAATTGGAGAAATGCAATGGCAGCAACTACTGCAACTGCAACATCTCGAGCTGTTACATTTGCATTGTTATTGCGGCAAGTTGGTGGGCTTCAGCTTGGCTTGTTAATGAAGTTTGTTTGGCCGACATGCGGCAGGGAGAAATATTATGCATACGCCATGTTGGCCAAAAGTTTTACAAAATCCTGTCCTGGCCATGGACACTGCACGTTCCTTGGACACATTTAGTGTGCGTGTGTGTGTGTGTGTATGGTAATTTACAATCCCCAGCGCTGGCCATGTACACATGCCTGCACGTGTATGGGTAAATTGTTAAATTTATACACAAAAGCAACGCTGCACTGCAACTGCCAAAGTAATTTGCGATAAGTGCGTCAGATTCTTTGGGGAATTTTCGACCAGCAGAACCACAGAAGCAGCATCGCAGCATCGCCGCCACCGAACACAACAACTACGACAATAATAATGCAACCACAACAACAAGTGAAGTAAAAAGTGAATATTTATTCGGAATTCGAGGGTTTGCCACCAGCCAGTATAAACGAAACTGAAATGCGCTGCGATCTGGCATTAAGATTAAAGTTCCCTCGCTCGCTCTCTCTCTCTCTGTCTCTCTTTATTTTCCCCTTTGACAAAATTAAGTTTAGCTGCAGTTTGATTAAGGAATATATCTCTGGGGGCAGGTTCGAGTTTATTGTTGCACAATTACCTTTGAAATGTGGCAAAGAAATGTTCTGTGGTTACGTACAATATGCAGTGCGTATCATAGTTGGAATAAA
Source organism: Drosophila parvula (assembly GCA_018904695.1). Lineage (NCBI taxonomy): Eukaryota > Metazoa > Arthropoda > Insecta > Diptera > Drosophilidae > Drosophila > Drosophila parvula. The sequence continues at coordinate 3,986 of JAEIIG010022586.1, forward strand.
TTATACATTTATTTCGTTATGCTTCAGGTAGAGAAGGTTGCAAATAAATAGTAACTACTTACATTTAAAGTGAGACAAGTTTATTTAAAAGACTTGTGGAAATAGTCAACGAATAATACAAGATATTTTTTTAAATTTAAGGAAATTATATTGTTAATTTTGTGGGAATTTAGTTGAAAAATATATAATTTTAGCTATATAATTCGTATAATTGTGGATTTAATAGAATTAAGACCTCTTACTAAAATACAATTATACGAATTATATAGCTAAAATTATATATTTTTCAACTAAGTTGCCACAAAATTAACAATATGATTTCCTTAAATTATAAAACAGATAAAATAATACAAAAATAAATGTCATATCTCTTCGAAACGTACTGCATCTGAATATATTTACAGCAAAGCCCAAAAGGACATTGGCAATCAGGCAGCGGGCAAGGAGCCAAGATGGCAGGCAGCCCCCAAAAAAAAAAAACCAGGACACATTTCATTTGCGGCTTGTCCTGCCTGCGTGTGTGTGTGTGTCTCCGTAAATAAGTCACCAGTGTATGCATATACATATACTTAAAAGTATGTGCGTGTAAAAAAAAGGCAATTTGTATTTCAGCGCTGTCCCGCAATGCTGTAATAATAAATTGCATAAAAGTATGCAATGAAAATAAAAATGCCAGTGCGTAATTAATGAGTCAAGGTGGTGTCATATGGCGCTTACCCACACACACACACACACACGCTCACACTCTCTCCAGAGATCTGGAGGGAGGAGATGGAGACATGCGACTTTGCCGTACATTGCGTGTTAAGTCGCGTATTTCATGGCGTTTATTTATTATGCACAAAGTGCCACCAGGAAAGGAGAAGGACCAGCAACAGCAGCGGTAGCAGGAGCTGGAGCAGGGGGCATCACTTTCCGCCCATCGCAAAGGCCCGGCAAAATTATTGACTCAATTTGTAAGCTCGCTGAGAAACACACAAATACCTAGGCACTTACACATACGAACAGCTGCGGTCAAAATAATAGCTTCAAAATGGATCTCCCTTAAAGTATGACTTATCTAATTTAAAATAGAAATATATAAACAAAAGATTTCAGGATTATAAGCTGGCACTCAAATTAAAAAAAAAAATAATAAACAATTTATTTCACTGAAATCTATACTTTCTCATTATATTTCCCTATTCCGAAGTAAATTGATCAAGTAAATTCCCAACTAATAGGATCTAGATGCAAAGGTGTCACTATTTCGACCTCAACTGTAATCACACTCGAGGGAAGTACGTGTGTAAGCCCCGCAGGCGCGTTAATTGCTTATGGGGCGCACATTATTCAGCTGTCATTCGGCAAATGGTAAACGCAATTCTCTGTCTCTACGTCGCGACCCTCCTCCCTCTCTCTCCACTACTAAATCCTGGCCGAGAGAATAGAAGAAGAAATGGCCAAAGTTGCGGCTTTGGCAAACAATTAGGCAGCTAATTTGCAGCGGCTAAAAGGGCTGGGCGCGACCTAATCCTGTCTGTCTCCAGGAAGGAGAGGCAAGGTGGCAAGTCAGGCGCTCGACGTCAGTCAGTCAGGGAGAAAGAGAGAGAGAGACGGAATTTGGTATGAAATTTGGGCCAGCAGCTAAATCACTGCCAAATCCTTTTGACAAATACGCACACAAGGACGCCCAGACACAACTAAGCTGAGCGCTGAGCTGAAAGGAAACGGAAACACGCTAATATGGCAAGTTATTCAAAAGGCATTCCAGATCGAGATAAATGCACTCGTCGGGGCTCCCAAGCTGAGTGCTGATGTTGCACGGTGAAAAAAAAAAACGAAAGCAACATCATTAGCTATTTCAAGGCAGCTTAATCAAATCCTTTATCAACTATTTGATCTGTATATACTTTTATAAGGAAGACCTGCTATTGTAGATCTGCTTGTAGGTATAATATATTTTGCTCAGTGTGCAACTGTTACTAGATGCGATGTCAACAGAGTGCTCGGCTGTCAACACACCGAAAACTAAAAAGGTGACAAGGACAAAGCGCGTAGGAAACGTTGGCCCTGCCCTGCTGCGGTTAACTGCGAGGCTGCGCGAATGCCAGGATACTAGAACACTGGAAGAGTAGGATCCTGGGATGCCAGCGCACATGGCAGCTGTCATGCGTGCTATGGAATGGCTCCGATTTCTGGAGCCCTGTATCCACGGATTACAGCAAAGTGGCAAAAGGTTGCACAGCAGCATGCACAGAAAACAAATAATTATAACTTTTATTCTGTCTTTACTATGATTCTTTGTTAAAAATGTGTCTTAAAATCAAGCAAATTATTATAGTTGCATGACTCCAGAGGTTATCAATTACTTATATCTATACATATATCCTGTTTAATGACCATATTTTCTTAGTGTGTGCTGCATCAATCAGCCTAAGGCAGCCCCAAGCTAGTCCTCATCCAAGGAAGCCGTCTCTTGTCAGCCGTAATTTACGCGCATTCACGCTTACGCCGCGATCCCGGCAAATGGCAAACAAAAGACCTGAGACCCAAGCACTGCACGGCTAGATGACAGGCGCCGCAAATCGTTTTGATTTTGCACACACGTGACTGATTCCCTTGGCAGCTCCAGTGGAGGAATCTTCACCAAGGTCGGATGAGGGCACATATGACAAAATCTTTACGGACTCCAAGATGCGCTGAGGTTGCACGAATAAAGTAAATGAAGCCAGTCAACCAGCCACGAATGCGAATAATGAAAACAACTTTGCTATTGATTAGAGCCATTGATGTCAAAGGACAAATGGTGGAATCAGGCGGAAATAGTCTCGGAAATTTATCCTCAGGAGAAACTTAATTAAAATAATAATGTAAGTAATTACAAAATAAATTAAAATAATAATGTTAACTAAGTTTAAATTATGTACGTACTGAAAACATTCCTTATATTCGCAAACGGTGCAATGACAGATCGATAAATCGATATTTCCCTTTATATATCGGAAATTATCCTAAATGTAGGTCTCAGGCTTATAAATATATTTCGAAACAAAGTAAAATAAATCAATTTCAATAATACAAACCTTTTTCTGTTATTTTTCTGCAGGATACCAATAGTTTAAAGTTAAATTCAATATTTTCCAATATGTTCAGTTTTAAACTTTCTGATTTTGTAAGTATCGTATGAGAACAATCTTTTTATCGATATAACATATCTTTCTATTACTCTCGTTATATATACATTCTTATAAGCAAGCCTGATTCTTTCGTTAATTTTTTATTAGAATCATTTCTTATGAATGTTAATATTTTATTATATTTTTCGTTACCTCTTCATTATATTAAGAATATTCTTAAGTAATTAATTAGTTAACCCCTTAAAGCTTTCATAATTTACCCCATGTTAGCTAATTACATTGTTTGAATTAATAATTTCATCCAAGTTCCCAAATATTGTAACAGTCGAAATACAAATCTCATTTGGCCTGCCATTTTGTAATGATAACAATTTAATTCAATAGAAAATAGTTTGGCGCGTTTACCACTACATAGCTATACGGGGGGCATGACGTGCTTCGATAGCAAAATCAATTCTTTTCCGCCCACACACACACAACTAAAGGGGGGAGGATGGGTGTCATATATCCTGCCAAACAGGTGATCATTAGATTTGGCAAGTCGCAAACGCTTCGCAACGTATTTACTACATTGAATCGACATTATTGCGGAATGGCTGGCTGGTTCTGGCTCTGGCTCTGGCTCTGGCTGAATTGAATTGAATTATTATAACAGTTTCTGTTGTCAACATTGTTGTTGGTGTGTGTGTGGGTGTGTGCTGCGGGTGTCAATAATGCGTATCTGTATCTGTTGCTGGCAAGTACGTGACAGACGCGTTTTGGCGCGATTAAATTACGTTTATGATTATATTTTGTTACAAATACAATGCCATCGCAATACACACACATCGCCACGTCATAAACAAACGACACACACACACACTGATAGAGGGATAGAGGAGAGAAGGACCATGTCACATTGTATTGAAGTGAAAATGGTTAACAATTGCGGCGGCAAGCGACAACAATGCTCCATTGATGCATGTTTGTGATGGATTTTCCTATTAAACGCTCACAATGCCCAACTAAACAACAGCCTTAATTGAATTTTAATTTAATCAAGAGGAGTTTTGCACTGAAGGAAATTCGGTATTGATTTAATTGAGGAATATATTAATGGTTAATGTTTTTAATTGCTATGTTAAAATCATAAAATTTAAGTTAAGTTAGGTGATTAAATCCATTATAATATCTCTTATCCCTAATTCTCCCTTATCATGGACTTCATTCATCGCTTCATTAACCTGCTGGGCCTGGCGGTGATGCATTCCGTGCGGTTACTATTGACATTCATATTTTAAGGTATTTATAAATATATTCCTATTTGCAATGGTTTACCAAAATTGTAAAAAAATACAAAGTAATTCATTGGCAATCTAGCGACTAATAAATTTCTGCTCTTTCCGACTTCTAACACGATTACTTTTCGTTAATTTTTGCCCCGTGCATTATTAATTTTAGCACTTCCCCTGTTCGACATTGCCGAGATTAACCGCACTTTATGCAAATGGGATGCTCAAGCACTTCTGGCAATCTCAACACTTTCGTGCTTCAAGGAGCCACTTGAACTGCACCTCGAAGTCATCAGCCTCTCGATCCTTTCGTCCTGCCTTCCTGCCACTTCCTTCCGCTGCCGCGTTCTCATTTCAGCCTCCTGACATTAAATATCATTCCGGCTGACGCTTATTGCTTATTGCAACGGGGCGGCCAACAAAGGATAGCAGCAGCAGCAGCAGCGGCAGCAGTAGACCGTGGTGCTTACACATAATATGAAATTAATAACAATCATACGCCACGTTGCCCGCCTGCCAGCCCGCTTGCCACTTGCCACTGACAGGCGCATTTGGGTTCATAAGTCCTGCTCGCGAAGATTTCTAAAACTGTCAGAAATTGCAGGGAAATTACGGCAGGGCATCGAGAGTATCGCAGGAGCGGAGCGGCAGGCGCTGGAGCGCAGCTGCCAGAACGCTTATTAAAATATAAATATGCTAAAACAAAAAGCGCGTGCGGACGCCAAATGGACGAAGGGCTTTCGCCCGGCAAAACACAACAGAAACAGAACAACACAACTTGCGCGCACCGACGACCGGGCAAAGTTAAAAAACTAAAGTTTTATACTATAAAATAATTTCAACTACTTGAAATAAGCACGCGCCGAAGGGGGGGGCGAACGGGGGAAGCCAGGGAAATCTCGAGAATATGCGATGGAGATGTGGGTATGTGCGGGTGGAAAATGCAGGCAAAAAAATAAAACGAAGAAACAAAAAGCGAGAACAAAAATTTACTACACAACACAACTAAAGTGGAAATTTTCTGCGAGCAGTGGAAAACTTTAGCACTCCAACCGGGGCGAGGAGCCTGTATCCCGGCATCCCAGCATCCCAGCATCCCGGCAACCCCGACATCCCTGCATCGCAATATCCCCTCATCCATCCAACCCCCGGGAAACTCTGACAACCAACAACTAACCATGCCAAGGAGCCAAGGCAGAAAGTTGTTCTTTGCAAACAATGCGCAGTTATTCTTTTGGCGAATTTCGGACCAAGGTTATTTCGATATGTATAATGCAGGCGCTGCCCAAGCAAAGGAATCTGCGTTACACAAAATATTTAAGGGAAAACAGCCAAAAAAAAAAAAAAAAAAAAATAACGAACTAGCAAACAAACGAACAGCAGCAAAAGCAGCTTGGACTGGGCTAATACATTTTTGATGGACTGCAGGCCAGAGTGGGCCTCCTGCCTTGGCTTATCATTCGATTTTCATTAGTGAATATGCACACAAAGAATACCAACTTCGGGCCGGTCGAATGCCGGTGCATTTGAGGCGCAATTAAGCAAACATTCTGTTGCGGGCGGGCCTGGTCCGTGAGGAGAGTAGCAACACAGTGCAACAACTCCAACAATCAATCAATTAGCCAATTAGTCGGCAAACTCATCACGCTCATCAGTTCCCCATGCAAAACTAACTAATTTGCGCACACAGCTAATCAAATTTAATTAAGACATCCAGTAAACATCGTGGCAAGCCGAACTCCAAAGGCAGTACGCATACGCCTCCTTTTACCTAAATACAATTTCGGTGAAAACATTAGTAGTTCCCTTGCAGGAAACTAAATAAGTTCTAATAGCAAACAGGAATTCCAGTAATAACTACAAAAACTATTCTTATTAACTATATTAAACAACGGGTTGCATTTCTAGGGTCTTGTAGGTCGAAATAATTGGCATTAGATTATTTGTTTTCTTATCTTCTACAGATCCACAAAATCTAGATGACTTAATTCCATAAAATCTGTTACATATACTAGATTGACCGCAGCTGTTTGTAACAATCTATGGGCCTTCAAGCCCGTTGTCTGTTTGATTTACTGGTGAAATATGGTCTTTGTACACGAAAGCAGGCCAAACGAAACTCGTTTCAAGTCCAAACATTTTCGGTTATCAATGCAAATCCGTTGCGTTGTTGTTCAGCGCCAAAAAGTGGGCACCACCGCAAAAAAGGCTTACCTGCAGACAATGCGTGCCACGCCCCTCCGGCATTCATCGGGCCTATTTATACACATAGCTACCTATGTGTAGTAGCTGTGCTTTTGTTCGCAACTTTGCTGCCCGATGTTACCTGCCATTGCCTGCAGTTGCGTGTAGGTGAATGAGTGCAAAGGGTGCACTCAGAAAACGTACTTGCAATCTATTTAGAAAAAAAAAATAGAATAAAGTTCACAGTGCACAAGGGGCCGCTGGAGCCTATTTCTTGTCTTTGCATCCAGTTTTTATTTATTTTTAAAATCAACAACACACTTTGAAGCCTTGATATACATTATCAATTTCACTTTCTAAAAATCCCTATCAAAAGTTTAATTTTTTAGTGTAGCTTACAGTTCCGTGGTATCGGTCGGACCTCAGGCAATTTTAGAGTTCTTTTATTACCAACTTGTTAGCCGTTTATTTGGCGCATTATAGACTCAACCGCTACCGAAAAACCCCAAGCAATTCCAGGCTTGTGCCTGGTGGGTCTACATCATGGGGTCCCGGGTCCGGATCCGGATACGGAGCCGTGCGTTTAGATAATCAACTAAACACTTCATTACTCCGTCCGGAGGGTGGTGCAAATTGCTTCGTCCATGCGTTCCACTCCTCCATTTACAAAAGGGAGAGAAATGCGCAAAAATCCCCTGGATATTCGCGCATTTTCCATGCACGCGTTTCCATTGCTATTTTTTTGTTGTTGTTTTTTTTTTTTAATTGAATGATACGGCCTCTATTCCGATTCGCAGTGAGAGGCATTAATTTAGATTAGCGAACGAAAAGTGCGAGTTGAATGTTCTCAAAATGGTTTGCTGTGAGTGTGTAAATAGTTGCTGAAAGCCGCCGCCCATTGAATCAGATTGAATGTTTTAGATATTGGCGAGGAACCCCAACGAAAGGTTGTCTAATAGTTAAGGTAACCATTATTTTGGGAATTACAGTAAATAGGTGACGAAATTAGCATAATGTGGGGAATATATTAAGGGGGTTGCCCTGAGCATGAAGGCTTTAATGTCGGAATGAGAGACATTCAAGAACTTAATAATAAAACCATATTTTCCTTAACTAGACATGATACTATAGAAAGGTATGTTAGGATTAAGCATGTAAATTCTTATTATATTTACACTGCAATAGCAAATTGCCTTTAATTGCCATAAATAGTTCCCACCGGATAGATGACAATCTTCCGCTCGTGATTAATCATCAACGTTTCGTAGTGATAGCCATGTTGTATGTGAACAGCATTTTTTTGGCGCTCGAATGCCTTCTTGATGGGATCCATGTTCACATTGAAGCAGTTGACCTGAAAGGTGGCGATATTCATCATGCCCATCACATCGTAGACACTCGAAACCCTCTCATTCCAGATGCTCACCGATGCGATGGGCAGCGGATACTCCTTCCGATATATCCGTGTGGCCTCGTAAGGAGTCCGAAATACGTGCATGGTCACAATACCAGTGGGTCCATCGCCCAGATATTTGTGGGGTATATCCCGCACGAGAATGGGCGTGGCATCGGGAAGGACACTTGCAGCTGGTCCCACAATAATCTCGGGCTTTATTTCGGCCAGCTTCTCTAGGGTACGTTTGTAGCATGGATGATTGGCAACCCGCGAGTCCAGAGGCTTCATTAGGCTCACCACTCGACCCACAATCTCTTCGAGAAGGCTCTCCTGTATCAGAAGTACTGCCACCGCATCCAGGGCGAAAGGATCCTGCAGCGATTGAAGGAGATAATGGAGCGCCGAATTCAGATCACTTTCCTCGAAAATGACCATCATGCATGGTGCATTCCAGGCGAACTTTGCATCGCTTTGATACGACTCCTCCGACTCTGATGCCTCCACTTCTGTTTCAGTCTCCGTCTTGGGTTCTTGGGTTGCCTCCTCATCACCTTCAGCCTCCAACTCTGACTTCTCACTTTTTTCAGTGAATGGCGAGGAATATACAATGACATCGGGCAATGTTATATGATCATCTCTCAGACACGGTAGGATTTGCACCATCTCTCGAGTTATAACTGATTGAGTGTTCATTTTTATCACATCGGATATAATTTAAGCTGAATTTTTCAAAACTTAAAGATACAATATGTTCCATGCATATATAAATTTGTTTTTGATATTAAACTGTAAGATTACTAGTTGTTTTTTCTTTTATCGAAGGAAATTTAAGATTATTTTTTGTTTTTTTTTAAATTATTTTAATAAAGTAAATGTGTAATTTTTCCTCAGGCCAACATATATTATTATTTATTAAACATGCAATTTATTACGAATATTAATTTTCAAACAGTTCAAGTAATTTAGTTCTCGCATACAAATCCTCGATTATCCAGTGATTTTCCACTCTAAATTTGGTTTTTGTGACATTTGAGCTTTTTGCTTTTCGGCAAAAAGTGGTCTCTGGCAAACGGCAAACAAATCGCCTGCCTAAGCCCGCCTGTGTGTCCTGGATTAGGGACCTCCGGTAAATAAATATTAATGAAATGCATTTCATCAGCGATATGAAATTGGAAATTGTGACCCGGCTCAAAGGCACTACTGAGGCCAAGTTAACTCTTGACCGGACTTCACAAAATCTCAAATGCAATTACGTTCAGCATTTGTTGAAGCGGTGGGATCTGGTTTTTGGTTTCGGGCTGCAGGACCAGTTAAGCTCAAGTTGAACCCATTGTCAACTAATTGACAAATGAATGAGTTGATGTGCTTGACGACATTTGATTCAAGTCGAGGCTGCAGCAGAAATCGTAGTAGCAAGGACATAAGACTGCAACTGAGACTGAGACGAGGCCAGGACACAAGCATTTTACACTCATTAAGTTTAATTACATATTTTGCAGGGCCCGGTTAGGTCAGTCGAGGCATTTGCCGGGAGCTAAAGTGACTGCAGATGCTTGCAGATTATCTCAGTTGAGTGGAAGAATAGAGCTCCTTTGTTTCTGGCTAAATTCAAAACTTAATTAACCCCCTGTAGTATGAACGGCATGAGCAGATTATTAAAAAATACTCGGAAAAAGTTGAGGACTTTCCTTTCTTTAGCATCTCTTTTTGAATTGCTCAAATGCTAAATTATTGATTGTAAAATTGATTTTTTATTTGGAATATTATAAAAAAACGTACATCAGGTAAATGTTCTTGCATTAAAGCTTTTCTGTGTTTAACAGACTCTCTAACATCCATAATTTATGGTTATCAGTTATGTAATTATCTGTGCCAGCATTAATTATCTTGAAAATGATCGATTGTTACAGTGACTCTCATCAATTTAGTCGCTTTAAGTTAAGGCAATGCCTCTAATGTGCAACTCTTTACATTTAAGGCAGGCATATAAAAGCAAAACATATAATATAACAAATCATTAAGCGTCCATTTTGTTTGCATATGGGAAACTGGGGAGTCACCAAAGGGAACCGGATTCCTCTCTATCTTCAGACTTTTTCCTGTTCGATGTCGGGGCAGTAGGATCGTAAAAACGATGCTCGTTAGAGGCAAAGTTTTATGCGTTTTATTACACGACCCACAGAGGCATGTAGCGACCTCAATGCCGCCTTTTACGAAGAGATTCAGTGTTGGCCAATGGTTGCTTTATTTTGGCTATATTTATAGTATATATTGATTCTAAATTTGAATGTTAATTTCAGTATACTTTATTAAAATCAATGGATATGTAAAATTGTAAACAAACTAAAGAACAAGATACGTATACAGCTTGAACAAATAAATCAACTCTTTTGCTACTTGATTTATTCAGTTGTATTTATTGTCATTTTAATGTAATTTCTTCGCTTTTTACTTGGCATCACTGAGCAGGTCCTTCGACGTTTCCCAAGCGCACGTAAAACCAAATCAGGCGAATGGACAAAATGCCAAAGGGGGAATGGTTAGGACTGCCTATAGCCAGTAGATTTTTATCCAGACCGAGCTGCATGATTGCATTTTATGTTTGTCTTAATTTTTTATGTCTACTTTGCGAGTGCGAGGCCATAAATAAAGCAACAATCAATTTTCATACGCACTCTTGTGCGACATCGCTGCCTTGCCGGGGACACCACACGCCACTCTCGAGTCGTAAAAAAAAGGCAAAGGAAACCGAATTGTAATCGTATATTTTAACATAATATTATTGCACACCCAGATGCGGACACAAAACTGGCATTTGCCCCACGCCCAACGCTCCCCCCACACTCACTTAAACATCATTAAATATGAAAATTCATCTGCAATTTATCAATTATTTATTTATGGCAATGTTCCTTTTGCATTTTACGCATGTGTTAATGAATAATTTTCTCGTTTTCCCCTTTGCCTGATTCTTTTTTTTGTTGTTCTTCATTCTCCTAGCCATTGTGCGTGACTGGCTGTAAGTATGTAGGAGAACGCGTGTGTCCAGTCCTGCTCTGTTCAATCAATTCGAATTCGCTTTTGCATTTTTATTGCACTTTGGTTGAGGAGTAAAAATATAAAAGAGAGAGAGAGAGATCCGAATACGATATACCCCTTACAATCGGGTCTAAGGTATTAAGGTATTGCATTTCGTATATCCTTTTCCCAAAGGAGCTAGCAAAGCTCTGATTTCTTAATCTATTTGTTAAATAGAATAAAACATATATTTTGGAGGAATGTTCACAGAAATGTAGCTTGAACCATGACATCATTGTTTCACAGGTTCATCACGAACTAACTTCAACTTCATTGTTCAATAACTTCCATATTTAGAGTCCAATTCTACTAGGACATGACTAAATCGACTCGTCTGATGTGACTTTTATGATAAATAATACTTCTTCTGTCCGTTTTCGATTAAAGCTAACTAACTCTTAATAAGCCGAGTTTCCCGGGCTATAAATGTACGATACGAATGAAAATCAAGCCCAGCTTAAAAATCACCCAGGCCCCGTCGCATTTCTCAAATGTCGCACATTAATGCGCATAAAATTTTCGATGTTGTGCGCTATTTTTTTTTTTTTTTTATTGCACAAAAGAGCTGCAAATTGCATGCGGGCGGGAATGTGTGAAGACAGCAGCTGCCAACGAGTCCAAGTACTGTGTACCACCGGCAGGACTATAAAACAAACCGAAACCCGACCATGGAATCGTCCATTGTTATATCGCATTTCGCTTTCTCTATCCATCCAGTAGACGACGACGACGACGACGATAGGTTTCGGTTCTGTGGGCTGGGACGGTCGTCAACGGCGCGTTTTTCAATCAAAATACACACAATTTGCAATTTAAATGTTGATTTCGTTAATGCGGCGAATAACGCAATGGAATGAACACATATGGCCAGCTTCGGGCATCGGCATCAGTTATTGAACTGAAATGAATAGTTTATGTAGAGTCGGTACTTATGTGTCTGTGGCCAAGTGGAGGATGGGCCTGGGTTTGGTTTTGCGTTTTGGGCTTGGGATAAGTGCCGCGAAATTCACTGCCTGGCTGCGTTTTATAACGAAGATGAATTGTAAATTGCATAGCAAATGAAATTAATTTTAATGGACATTGCTTATGTATACGACAAATGCTTATTAAGCATTCATTATAACCGAACCGCACTTTTATGTGTGTGCGCGGCTCAGTCGAGCCATAAATTGTGAGAAAAGTATTGCCAGTTAAGCGGCTTATCACAGTTTGCAGATGCGCTGCTGTCAATGGTAATTGAGTGCTGTTAAATCCATTTCAAATCCATGACAACTATTCGTGAATTTAAACAAGCCCAATGCTTGTTTCAAGGTATAACATCCGAAATTCTGTATTTACGTGTTACGTCTCCAAGCTAGGTGACTTTTCCGCGGGTATTTCAGGTCGCAAAAAGTGTTGCCTTCTTAAGAGGGCTATTTTTATATAGAAAAGAGATTTTATTAAATTTATAATATATGTATGTAAAGTTCTTAGCGGTTTTGGAGATAATTTTGACAAGCTGTATCTTCTTTTTGAAATTTAAGGTATTGCTGCAGGACCTTTTGCTTAACACAGTGCACTATAACTTCCCTTCTAGCATCTTTGCTGCTGCTTCGTGTTGCCAACAACCATCCCAGATAGAGTGCACTCCCTTCCGTAATTATTAGTCAGTCCGACCCTTTCGCTGTTCCATCACCCATCACAGACCATTTGACAACTTACTCAACACTTTCCCTCCCGAACTACGCAACTTGACGCGTGGGGCAAGTGCGTGGAGTGACTGAGAGAGAGGTGAGGGGGATGGGTGCGCGGAATTGAATCAGAGAGGGATCGGAAAGGGGTATGGGATCGGGGGCCTTGGCCATGTCTTCGTCGCCCGCCATCAGCCATCAGCCAGTCAGGCAGCAAATGAGCAAAGGGAAAATTACATTTGGGACGCCGGCGTGTCGCCTCCATTGGCATGCAGCGCCAATGCACAAGTTTTTTTTTTTTCTTCCGCTTTCCACTGCCAGCCATCGAGTGCAAATTAAACCGAGCAGCGCACGAGGTTAATTTCACATGCATTTCACTGGCAATCAGTGCGTGCTCCACTCAACGGGTAATGCTACACATAGAGAAATATCTACAAATAATATAAATTCTTTATATTATAAAAATTAATAATGGAAGCTATCTAGAACTCACTATGTTACATATGTAAGTACAACTCGGTTTTTCTTACAGAGTTACTAGAATAAATAAAAATGGATAAGATTTTGTATCTAAAAATAAAATGTATTAATTGTTTTATCGATTTTCCTATAGAAATTAAGGATATTTCTATATAATTTGTGATACAAACAATGTCAAGTAAGTCCAAGAGAGCAATAAGTATTAAAATTAAAAGATTCTATTTGATTTTTCCTTCTTTCTGTTAAAAATCTTTGCTAAAACTAGTATTGTTTCCTTCGTCTAGTCTTTGCATTCCTTAAACTTCAAATTGGATAATTTTGGGAACTACAAATCATATATTTAAGGATATAAATAACAGAAACAGATAAATATAATAAAATGTATATAAGTTGTAGTGCCTCAACATCTATCCTCAAATTTTAGAAGAAGTTTGTTGGTAAAGTATATGTATATGATAAGCTTTATGAAACAAATAGGCAATATATAATTTATACATATTTAGATATATATATAATTTTTACATCAAAAAATATTAAAAAGAAATATAGGCAAACAAAAAAAAATATTAAAAGCTGTCAGCTGTAATTCTTTGCCGTGTACAACTAGTGTTAGTGGTGTTGCCCCCGGGTGGCAATGGTGATGCTGCTGGTGGCACTTAGCCCAAGCTACTTACACTGCGCTTTGACTGCCCGATTGCTGGGTAAGGGTGCTGGGTCTGCTGGTCGTGCTCTAATCCGAAACTCATTTCCCTCCCTTGGTCGGAAATGAAACCTCCAACGGGTGGGCCGGGGCCAAAGTGCAGTTCGCTCGGAGTTTCTTCGTGGACCGTGGTTGAGATAATTGCGTGTAACAGGTGTGAAAGACGGAATTTACAATGGAGATAGTGCTCTCGAGAAAGCTTGAGAGCTTGCCACCAGCAGCTACACAAATTAACTTGAAGTTGTCGCATTTCTTTGGGAGTTTATACAGTACGAAAAATTAACACATATGTCAAAAAATGAACAATATATTTGTACAATATGCATATACAAAATTATAACAATAGAGGTTAAAAAAAAAGAAGCAGCAAAGCAAAGCATTATAAAAGCGCTCATAATTATTCTGTAAATAATAACTAAGCAGAATAATATAATTTTAAAAAATGTATATAATTGAAAAGCCATTCGATGTGTGCTTTTTCCAAAGATTTGTTATTCATTATTGTAGAAGAACCCCCAGATGTCTAAACTGTTTTTTCTCTCGTACATAAGATACTACAAAAACCTTTGTAATCTTTATAACAATAATGCTTATTTATTATTCCTTGTCTACACACTTTTCCTTTGAATATATACAACGTTAGAGGGAGTGTTTCAATGCATTAATTACCAAAGAACTTCATGAATTTATACCAATTATTTTCGCTGTGTAGCATTGGTAGAAACGCCATTGGGAGGCACTGGTGGTTTTTGGAGGGCAATCCTAATGGAAATTATTATTCATGCATATTACGCGACAAACGCTATCTGTACTTGCCCAGAATTCGTTCATCTACATATCTACAATTCATTTGCAGCGCCTCGAGGGCCGCAAATTCCGTTTGTGTCATGAGTTTTGCCTTTTAATTAACACTGCCATAGAGCAACAACAAAAACAACAGCAACAACTATACAGACAATATTCCGGGCTAAAGTCGGAACTCAAAAAGTTCGTAGCTTATGCGTTTTTAGTGTCCTTTGCCTGGATGTCGTCCTGGCGCACTACATTCTCATTAGGCGCTAGGTGAAACGAAGAAAAATTGCTTTAGACTCTCCCTTTTGGCCCTCTTTTTCATTTCGTATCTTGTGGATACACGCAGTGCGCATGGTCCAATTAAATTATTGCCAGTGCTGTCGGCTAATAGAATAAGAAATCTTCTTTTTGCCAGCGCCACGCAAAAAGCATATGTTAATTTGCTGCTGCCACTGCTACCGCTACTCCTAGAGGGTGAATCTGTGTGGGGGGAGGGGGTGTTGGCTATAAGGTCCTGGGGCTCATTAGGATGCCCTTGCCACGACGGCACTTGAAAGGGAATTTTTAATCCAAGCGTGCGAGTAATCTCCGTAGAAAACGGGCCTGCCCTTGCCTGGCACTGGGACAAAGTTTGTCATTAGGTAAATGTGCATTGCCGCTCCAACAAATCGCAACAACTGTTAATGTTAATTATATTACATTTATACCACCCCCCAACACACGCACACATATAAAGCAACCCTTTTAATGGATCTACTGAAGGTTCCAGTTTATATTCTCAAACAAACAAAAGGTCGAGCCACTTTTGCAGCACCTGACCCGCAGAACTGCATGTAAAGTGAAGACAGCTTTTTCCACAAGGTCACTGGGATTGCTCTCCAAGAAAAGGAAAACCATTCATTCATTATCAAAAATATTATAAAGATTCTCTTCGAAGCTGCAAGGCATACGATTACAGGTATTTAATGTTAATCCAAAGTTGGAACTTGCTACATTATAGATATATATAATAGTTGTGACTTGGTTAAATCTCCCTTCGCCTCTCGTCACACACATCCTCCTCTGTAGAGGCGTGCCACATTTGCATGCAGCAGCCAAAACATAATGAAATTGTAAAAGTTAGTTCTACCGAAAGATAAAATTTACATTTCTCGCTGACAATGAATGTGGGGGGGGGGTTAGCGGAGAAAAAAGGGATAAAAGGAGGAGATTTGCCAAAAACTTTGACATTTTTATGTGGTTTGCATTGCATTTTGGCGCGATTTGCTTAGAAATTGTCTTTGGCATTCAGCGTACTTGACACTTAAACGTGTGGCAAACATTTCCCCGACAAGTTCACGGACCAGAGGTTGAGGGGGCAGGCACAAACTTTTGTATTTGTAAATGCAAATACCCAGTTACAGTTTGAGATGCACTGGAGCATGTGGTGGAAGGAAGCGAAGCGTGATGGGTTCCCGGAATATTTAGCGGAGACATCCACGGGAAATGAAGAACGTGTTCGGAATGAAGTTGATCAAACATTGTAGGAATTTTCCTTATTTTCCAGTTAGCGAATTTGCCATAAGCTAGTTAAACTGTTAAAGATTTTAATAGTTTGAAGAGGAGTTTATATTAATACCTATAACAATTTAAACTTGGCAAATAACAAATCAATCTTTACTTATAAGCTTATAAACATTAATTTAATTAAATATTATACCTTATATAGTCTCTAGATCCTTGATGAAATAATATCTATGAACCTTACGATCCATGCAATTGGATAATTCAGTTTGAATTGCAATTTCCACAGCAAAAGGCTGAATAAAGCTCATCATAAATCCATAGAGACGCCTTTTCGTTTGTTGAATTTACATTTCAGATAGACGTTTATTGACTTTCCACGCCATTTGGCAAGTTAATTCGGTTTCCTGAATTCTGTAAACTATATATTCAAAATTAATAAGTTCCGTGCAAGCGTCGGGCGTGAAAAGGTTTTGTGTATCTGCCAATGGAAATTGTATAATTTTTTAATTGCAAAATATATATATAATATTTAACGCTTAAGTGCAAGAGGATATGGCCTGGCTATGATTGAATGTGTTCGAATGCAAATTTAATACTTTTTAGCTGTGAATCGATTCGCCAATCGCCACCTCCCCTCCAGTCCATGCCTCATATTGCTTAATATCCGTTTCAATTTCGAGGCTGCACTTTATTCAGCATTATGGCGCATAAATAAAATCACAGCAAGAGGCCAAAACTGTCGGATGTCGACACGGACACAGACAGACTGACCTCAGTGAAAGAAGAAAAAAAAAAAACATCCAGAAACAGAGAGAGAGAAAGAGAGACAGAGACTCGAAATACAGTGGAAAAAATTGTGCACATAATTTTGAGCACAGTTGCACAATTTATTGTCGCTTGCAATTAGGCAAACTCGTAAATTCTCTGGGACTGTCGCAACGCACAGGAAAATAAATAAAATTAAAGAACAGCTAAGGGAAAAGGCGGAGAACAAGAAATTTATTTAAAGGAAACTATAATTCATAATTTGTTGCTACTGCTCCTCCGTTTGTTGTTGTTGTTATTCTTAGCTCCTTATGAGCAATTGCTGGGACGTGGCAAAGATTCACGAATCGGATTCTTAAGATCCGCCAAGCAATAAACCGCTGCAAATAAATAAATACACTCACGCACGGATATCAAAGGGCAGAAATGTGTAAATATGCTTACTTGTAAGCCCGGGCTTGTTTGAAAATCTTAAAGTATCCGACTTTAGATGGTGATATATCCCCCTGCCAAGGGGAAGCTGGCCCCACAAATGCAACACTTAAGGATTCAATTGGGGAGCTCAGTCCGTAGCACAAGTCCGTATGTGCTGTGTGTGCTGTGTGTGTGTGTGTTAGTGTGGCTAGTTTACCTCTTCAACGGCATCAGACGAGAATCGTGCATTAGCGAAACAGTTTGTGGCAGTGGCATAAAGAAAGCTCCTTCTACTTCCTTCAGCTTATGTGTGTGCAGGGGTCTTTGTTAGCTGGCTGTGGGTGTTGGTGGCAGTTGCCAGGTGTGTGTGTGTGTTAGCGGGTGTGTGTGGGTGTGTGTGTGTATCAAAGCACCCGACGCAAACAACAAAACGGCCATTAGGTTGCACAATAAAAATGTTTAAAATACTATATGTGTGGAGAATTCGGTATGGTATGGATAAAACGAGCCAATGTTCAACTCAAATGTTGAGTAAAGTTAAAACGAATATGAAATGTGCTGCCATTAGCAAAGACTTAATATATATTTATATTTTTCATTGCCACATTAATATTTAAATAAAATTCCAGCCATTAAACTCACCTTTCATATCTACATAAAATAAGAAATTGTAAACCCACCTTAAAACAAAGTTTTCTTCACCAACTTCCAGCTTATTCAGGATGTCCTTTAATCCCAGGCAACTCCTGTTTTAGAGTATTCTTTGCTCCTATTGTTGCTGGCAACAATTCGTGGCATTTTGTTGTGCATAAATAGCCAGACTGTTTGCACTTTTAGACGTCCGGTACGTGTCTTGTGGCATGCCTCGACGGCTTAAAGCCCTCCTCAAGTGGCTGGAGCCAGGTCAAGCGGGTGGCTTTAATGCGGCCACACTGCGTATACTCAACACGCGAGCCACGGAACCAAATCAGGACATCTATTTTGCATGACCGTCAATATAGACGCGACATCGCGGCCAATGGCTGCTGCCTGCCATCGCACAACAGCGCACATTTATGACAGGCGGCTCTTTTTTTGCCCATTAACCAAATGCGAAGCTGATGAGCAGCGGGACACAGTGAAAAATGGCAGAAACACTGCACTTGGAGGCAGCGCACTTAGCGGCAGTACACTGCCGAAAAAATCCAAATTTATCTTGGAGTTAAAACCATTTTTAATCATAATTAAACTTATAAGTGATTGGGTTATAAGAAATCCTCAGAGTTTTGTATGCATTTAACTTGTATAAGATAATAACCAACATTAACGAGCTCTTTTGGTGTCATTTTTTAGCTGTGCAGGCGAGCCATAGAAGGACAACTAGGATGGCTGCACGGCTGGATGGCAGGCAAACCAATGAGTGTCCTTTGCTGGCTAGATGGCTGGCTGGCTGCCTGGCTGGCTGGCTGGCGGGCTGGCTGCCTGGATGGCCCGATGGCCGGATGGCTTGCTGGCATAGCAATTGAAGTCGAGTTTGAAGTAGCATCTCGTTGGGCTATCAACGCCATCATTGCCATCATCATCAAAGCCAGGACGAAGCCGCTGTCGCCGTGGCAAAGGGCAACTGGTAACTGGGATGGATCCTTGTTGTTGCTTTTGTTGTGCCTGTGCCTGTGCCTGTGCCGCTCCCGATGCAGCTGCTGTTTTTATTATTGTTATGGGCCCATAACTGTCAGCGCAATAAATTTTCCATTTTGCTCAAGCACCACTCTCATTACAAATGCAACGTTGTCGTTGTTGTTATTGCTATTGCTGTATACCCGCTGAAGGATATTCAAGGAGCTGGCTGTTTGCAAATCAGCCACCGACGACGTCCCCACCGGCCAGGCAGCGAGTGGGCGTGACAGTATCCTTCAGCCAAGGCCAAGGGTTAATTAAAATGCGCCAAATCAGCGCCATTAGCGCCTTCAATTTGTGGGTCCGTCACAGCCCAGCTCAGATCCTGTGGCGGCCAGCTTCGTTTTGTCATTTCTTGGGAGGTGGGGGAGTTGTGCGAAGGGGCTAGCTTAAACCTCTCGCCTGGCAACCATTTTAATTTAATTGCACGGCGACAGCGAGAAAAGGGAAGGACAACCGGAAATGCTCGCAGCGTTGCAGCTTTTGTGTACTTAATTGCGACGGCTGTTGTTCATACTTAACCCCTTAAACTAGGGATGAGCATTTCTTTAAAATAGATTATAAACAGAGACTTCGCACTACAATAAAGTAATATAAAGGCTGTATTTATGAGTAAACAATATTTAAAGAGAGTTATTATAGTGTAAAGTTGGATTAACAAATCCTTATATACTTTTAATGTCGTGATTCTCTGTGCTCCTCTCACGCTGCCATCTTTAATACGGTTCGAGGACCTCATCCTTCTTGCGTTTTCCTTCAGCCTGCTGTTGCTTCTGCTTTGGTTGTTGGCTTTGCCGAAAATTCGCATTCGAGCGTGGAAAAACATGTCGCTTTTAGTTTCGGTCCTGCCGTGTCCTTGTTGTTTGCTCTCGTTTTGGCCGCTGGTCAGTCCGCTCCTGCGTCTCCTTCTCTCGTCCTGCGCGGAAGTTGCCCCATCCCTTTTTCACTGGCCGGCGGCAGTTGGCATCCGAGGAAAACATGTTTGCTTGCACAGGTGCAATTGTGTGTGTGTGTGTGTGTGTGTGTGATGGCGGCATGTTTTTTGGCCAAACACACACTCAAACATACACTCACACACACACAGAGGGAGTGGCGGATATATAGAGAAGCGCCACATCTAAAATTCATTGTTCATAAGACATGAACGCATTTTGCATGGCCCAACGCATACCAGTGTCGCCTGCAGGTGTGTCACTAAACACTTGGAAAATATTTCAAGTACAACAAGCTTTCTATGCAGAAAAACTGATTTTCTTTATAATTAATATAAGGATTTGCTGTATGCAGGATATGAGTTTAGTTAACTATATTTATAAAAATTAATTAAGGTTGTAAGTATTTTAATCATGATTCTTAGTATCATCTTTATCTTTTCCACATTTTTATTTTAATTACATTTGTGAGCTTATTATGTTTTTAATGCATGATAAAATTTGTTACGATTTAATACAAAAATATGTACCTTTAAAGTATAAAAAGAGCTTTCTCGATCGTAGTTTTTCGAAGATTCGTCAAAGGGTTGATTCAATTTCTCTTGTCATCTTGATCGTAGTTTGCTCGTCGCTTTGACTCGTCGTTCTGCTCTCATACTCGTTGTCCTTACTCGTTGTTGTGCTCTCAAACTCGCCCTCTTTACTCGCTGGTCTTATTAGTTGTTTCAAAACCTTCATTTAAATTCATAAACATTCAGTTATTAATATTCTCGCCGTGTAGTTCGCTTTGGCCAGAGTCTGTTGTACTTTTGCCGTATTCCGGCTGCGACACCCATAGTGTTTACGAGAAGGTGTGTGTATATGTGTGTCTGCCTAGCGACTCGTACAAAATGGCGTCATTTGGCTGCAGGCGCATTAATTAATGTTTTGAGCCCCAACAACATCAGCATCAGCAAACAACAACAGCCAGCGCCAGTCCGGATAACAATTTATACCCACCCAGGTACGACGAAATCAACAAATATACACAAACACTGAATTAAATATTAATTAAAGCGGGAAAATAGAGTTGGTCAATATTTTTTTGAAGAGTTTTTGAAGTCTCGTTAGCCAAATTCAAAACCAATTTAAATAAACACGCCGAAAAGCAAACATAAAATAGTTCGGAAAATATACACATTAAAAAAAAATAATTGAAGTATGGTAGCTTATGACAGGGCTATAATAATAACCAAAGGATACGAACTGTTAAACTTCAAAACCCGATTTATGTCGCAAAATATAACAAAGTGGAAATCAACATCCTTAATTCACATGCAGCCCTAGGCGATGGCCTAAACATGAAGTATCTGTGAATTACTTGATGCATTTCTATGATCCGAATAAAAGAGAATTCCATCGCCTAAAGCTCTAGTTTAAGTTCAAGCTCAGGTCACATCCTCATCCGCATCCTCATCCTAATTGCCGGCTTAGCTGGGGGACATGGAAGTGGCCACAACTCACCGGGGCGATTTCCATTAGATACATTATACACCACACACAACGGGCAGATGGCTTTCAATTTAATTGCCACAGGTAAGCAGGGCAACCAATTGGAGCCAATGTCTTCGACACTCAGTCAGGTCCTTGTGGTCCTCGATCCACGTTCCCCCTGACCCTAACCCCCGCCGCCTGATTGCAATCACAAAACGCTGTCTCATGCCTGCGAAGCAAAGTCGAAGGATAAGACCCAAACGCACACAATATTTCTTCATCAACAGCTTAAGGCGGCGGGCAGGCAATAAATTTTGCGCTGTTAATTTGTCACATGATTTTAGTTGGCCAATTACAACTATCGGACAACAGCACAGAGCGCCACTGACAGGACAGGACGCACACACAAAGGATGGCCACAATGGCAGCTTAACTGACTGCCCAAAGCCAGGGGTCCAACGGGGTCAGAGGTCAGAGTGTACAAAAATGCCAACGGGGCAAGAAAAAAACAAAAGGAGAGTACGGAGAAAAAAAAACAGCAGACGACAGGAGAGCCAGTGACTGTGCGTGTCTTGGTATTTATCTAATTGTCCCTTAGTCGCACACACACACACACACAGAAACATACTCGTCCTGGAGGATGTCTGCGTATTGGCCAAGTCTTTAAGGACAATTTTAGCTTGCGCAATTCCTCTGCTAGATAAATGTTTGTGCCCACATAAAAATGCGAATCTAATGCGGCATTTGTGTGAGTGTAATTGCACAGAGTATATATGTGTGTGTGTGTGTGGGCAATTGATCCTGACGGCTTAATAAATATCCAACTATCAGCCAGTAGCGCTGACGCACTTCCGTTTCCTGTTTATTGGCCCAAAAGTTAACAGACTGCCGGATTTTCTATATGCCCAAAAATATGTGAGGCTACGTTGTCAATTTGTTTGACATCTAAAAATAGTTACATAAATCTATAAGGTAAAGATAAGAAAAATCGGGATAAGAAAACCTTAGCTTGCGGTTGAAAATAACTTTTAAGTAGCCCCGTCATCCTGGAGTAAGATAATTTGTTAAATAATAAGAGTCTTTCTTTGCACACGAAAAACAATCAAGAGAACAAAAAGAATGCATTTGTAAAGTTACTTTAAGGTTCTCCTTAATCATAATTTACCACAGAAAAAAGTAACTATATTAACTATATATGTATATAAATATATATTTAGTATATATACAGATTCAAATAATTAAAAAGACAAAATGGTAGCTGTAGGTACAACACTAATCGCAGCCATTGCTTCGATAGCCGCACCGCATTATGTTCATGAGAAGAGGCAGACCTTGTGTTAATGTCCTTAAATAAGAAATTCATATCATTAATTTGATTTCGTCTCCCTGTTGCCACACTCCTCTCGACTCTCTTCGTGACAATTTGTCAAGTCCTGGGCAGCTGGCGACGGAATAAGGGTACTTGGGCAGTGCATTTCAAATGAAATGTAATTGCTGTGTAAGCCCTACCCATTAGGGCTCTCGCAAGTGCGTGGGCCAAACATAATGGCCATGCAAATAGTTTGAGTAGACCAAAACAGAGCGGAGTCGAGTCGGGGATTAATGGAATTGCATTCCGACAGCATATCCTCGCTTTTGTGGGGCGATTCCTAAGCGGACAACGGTCAAACTTGGCCTAATTGGGCATGCGAAACATGAAAATGTATCAGTGGGCGTAAAATAATTCAACAAGAGTCGGAAAGACCTTTAATTTGTTCAACAAATAATACATAATTACATAACTTTTTCTTTGAAATATGAAACTCACAATCTTGATCAGGCTCACAGCCTTTGTTTTTATTATCAGTAGTAAAATATAAAGAAATGTAGAAATGTTTTTAATATTTGCATAAAAATCGATATATCATGCAGGCATATATCGGATAAAATGCAATTTAGAAGCCGACATATTGATATGCAATATGTAGTATATACATATATTGAATAAATACATATTCCGCACGACTGACGAACTTTGCCCCGGAAACATTCATTTATGAACAATTCGTGCAAGCTCGCATTTCATTGAGCTCAAAGGATGTGCTGCCATCGGAAAGGAGTGGGAATTTTATTCGCAAATTTCTATACGTCCTGATATTTACCTGGGCAAATCCACTAGCATGGAAGACCCCAAAATATAATTAGTTTTTCGATAGTAGCTGGGGACGTCGGGAAACCGGTGCAACCGGAAACCATTTTATGAAATATTTTATTTAATTATTTCGAATATTGAGAATCACTTTTTGCCCCATGTGCCATGTGCATCTCCCAAGGGGTCCTCAAATAGTTTGTTTTTGGGTTCCGGTGGCCATACCTGTGGGCCGTTGCTTTGCGGTGATACAATTTTGACAGAGGTTTCGCGGCTCCCGTGATCCGGAATCCGGAATCCGGAATCCGGCATTTTCCCGTCCCAGGTGAAACTAATTAGGCGGCGCACCAAAGCGAAAATGTAGGTATTAAAATTGTTGAAAGCTCCAAATTATATTTATGGATCTAGGCAATAATAACGCTAAGCCAATGTGCAAATTGTTTTTACTGCGGTTGCATGCCCATCACACGGTGAATGTTGATTTTATCTGTCGATAGGATGGGACCCTTTGTTTCATCTGTAAATTTATGTGTAAATATAGACAATAGCAGCATATGGAATCGGAGTAGAGTAGTAATTGAATAGGACTAGGCTAGGAGGTTAAACTTATGGATAACAAGAGCGTTTTAGTATATTAAAGTGTCAAAAGTGTTATTTTTTTCATTGATAAATTATGGAAAATATAGGAATAAAAAAATCTGTGAGCAGCAGCTATCGTGACCAGGACTCCTGCCTGTGGCATTTATTCGCCTGCATGGAAAACACCTCAAGAGCCACCCTGGCATTGCAATTACCTGTGTGTTTTCCACTGCACCCTTGGAAAATACATACATAAGAAGCACACGAGGTTACACTCGTCTTGGATTCGACGGCTCAAGCGCCCCAATTAATGTCTTGTCAAACCGTGCGAGCAATTTGCTCCTGCCCCACCAGTCGCTGATTATTAGAGGAAATGCCAATAAATTGCAGCTTTGACGTGTGTGTCCCATTCCCGGGACTCCAATCCGTACCGTATCCGTGGGCTCCTGCTCCCCGCCGGAAGCATGTGCGTGAGCTAAGTGCGGGCAAAGTTCAAAGGCGAGTCACACGTTAAACGCCCATTAAATTAAGCTTCAATATGAATGCCCCTAACGCTGTCTCTGCCAACTACCCCCCTTCGAAGGGGTCACATGTGATTAGACCTGGTCGCGGTCACGCCAGCCGAAAGCCCTTGGTCTCTCCGCTCGCACTCCCCCGGTCCCCATTGAGCCATAAATATTGGTAACACAATCTAAGCTCTGTCGGGGTCAGGACTTGCGCTTGAGGTGCGAAAAGTAGCACCACTCGTACTCGTACATACACACGCCATCTGGCCTAACTTTGGCCCCCTCCCTCGCCTGCTTTAAATCGCTACAAAATTGGTTTTCAATTTTTAAACGCCTCTGCAGGCTATCGTCGGCGAGGTGCCAGGTCCTAGGTCCTCGGCCTCTGCTTCTGGTCCTTGCGTGCCTTTGCGTCTTGTCCTTTGTCGACTTAAAGCCACCCAGCCACACCTTCGGATACACTTGGAACCCCTCGTTCGGTTTTGGATGTGGAACATAAATCCAAATATTGTATTTATCAAATATAAAAGCAAAGCCAATTATTTCCTATGTCTTAAAATTTGTTTTTTATTATTAAAGCTTAGTTAATTAATTATTTATATTGGCAATAAAGTCAAGCCATGGTAACTGAGAAAGAAGTTCAACAACTTCAGCTCCTTAACAATATCTTTCTAAGTGTTTCGACAAACTGAAAGATAGGATTTTGTATTTTTTAAGTAAAAACAAAAAATAACTAGAAATTATTCCTTATATCCCCCATAAAATTAATTTCAAACTACCTCTTTTTCCAAGTGTATCTGTGTGTTGCTGCTCTTATGTTTTATACATGATTTTTCCACGCGCTCGCCCCGGATTTTGTGGAGTAGCTTGCCCCGGTGCTGTGAAAGGCAGGGCCATAATTCAAGTGAGGCGTTAATCTGTGACACCCAATGCTCGCCAAAAGCCAACAACATGTGTCCGGGATGGGGCTCAGCCTGGAAGCTGCTGGCTGCAGCATGAGATGTTTGTAGTTTTCCCCCATTGCATTTTGTTGCCAGGATGACAAATGGCACACACCCCTGAATGGGTTAATTACTCAAAGGGTCAATCGATTGGGCACCGGTTACCCTTTTGTTTTTCGCCCTTTCTGCCTTTCGAAAACCCCTTTCTTCCCGAGGCCCTTCTTCAGTTTGATTTCCCCTGTTTTAGTTTATTTTTTATTCACTCGTACGAATAAAACTTCTTGAATAAACTGAACTTAACGTAACCTTTGTCAGCAACAGTTTTCTGCTCATCGAAACTTCCCATGCTGCGCTAGCGCCATCTTCTGGAAAATGGTGGAAACAAAAAGTACCACTAAGTGAAAATTCCCTCAAATTTCCCTTCCCATGTGAAATGACAAAACTTAAGTTTGTTTTTGGTTTTTTCAAGTTTTTTTTTATTCATTTTTTTGTTTTAGTTTTTCTACTCATTGTTTTTAACATTTTTTTGTGTTGGTAATTTTAAAAAAATTTTTTACTTTTTTTTGTTTACGTTAGTTTAGAAATTTTTTGTTGTTTTTTTCCGTTTTACATACATGTACATATCCATATATGCATCGTATAATTAATTATTAATATAATAATAGTAGTAAATATTACTCTTTATGGTTTAAACTATCACGTTTTTCACAATTATCATTTCTTTCCTTTTTTTTTTGTTTTCTTGTTTTGCTTTTCTTTTTCCTTAGTTTTCCTCTCGCATTTTCCATATTTAAGTGGCTTACAAAATTACTTTAAATAGAGTTTCCATTATGTTCATTTCGTAGGTCTTCTGTGTGTGTGTGTTTTTTTGTATTCGTAGATTTAAACGTAAATTATTTATAGAGAAGGTTGCAAACTTAAAGTCACACAAAGTCAGTGATCAAGGTGTTGTGTGAGTGTGTGTGTGTGTCTATAAACTAAGGTTTCATGTGAAAAACAAAATAGTTGTAGCAGAACTATGTATAAATACGCAACAGCCGAATGAATTGTCCTCTCTCTCTATGATTTGTATTATATTTTAAAGTTATAATATTGATAGGATCTCGTTAAGCTCATACAGAAGCGTCGGGCCAATGTGTGTGTTGTGTGTGTGTGTGTGTGTGTGGGTAAAATTGATAAGGCGACAGTTTAAAAGATAGGAAGTGTGGGAAATATATATATTTACAAATATCTAATGATTAAGAAATAATATTTAATGAAACGTTCTTTGCACTTTTCGTATTTGTGTGTGTGGGTGTGTGCTGTGCTGTTTAGGCTAGCTGAGCTGAGGAGCTGAAGGACCTTCTTCCTGCGAGAGACTGCATCGCCTCCTATTTAGTGATTTAAAGTCAGATGCTGTTTCTCTCTATGCGTAGATATATATATATGCAGATATATATATATATAGTTATTATCCGTATTAAGCTTACATTTCTCACATATGTTTTAAATTTAAATTTATTCACTATGCGAAACAAATTTCATTATCTCTTAGTGTGTGTTTTTTTTCGCTCGTTTTTTTTAGAAAGTTTTAAACTTTTTTTGGACTTCGACAATTTTTCGTTTGCTTTTAAAATTTTTTTTGTTATATTTTTCATGGTTTTTTTTTCGTTTGTATTTATCGTATTTTTTCCTCGAATTAAAAAAGAGTAACAAGTGCAAAAACTAAGGGTGAAAAATAAATGGTTTTTGACATGCTTCTAAATGCTTGGCGGGGTACGAGTTCTCTGTGTGTGTGTGCTATAGACTGGGCGGGGGGAGGGGCAGTGCAAGGGCAAGGATAAGCTATTCCTATTCCTAATCCGTTTGCGGCTGCGCTGGACTTGCTTGCTTGTGTTAAATGCTTAAATAACTAAAATTCGCTGGCACTTGAGCCCCGCATGCCTCAATTAGGGTTAAGGATTACAAGTTCTCGTTGCCTCTCCTGCAACATCTACATTTTACATTTGCGCTTGGGTCAGATGACACAGAAAAATAAACAATTATAATATAGAGATATCCTTGTATAATATATATATATATATATATTAGCATATGTGTGGCTTCACTGTGCCATTGCGCTATATATTCTCTGTATATATATATATATATGTGTATATGCATCTTCCTTTGTAATTTACAAAATGTATTTGCATTAAGATCATTTGGTTTTGTTGTGTATCAATTTTTCGTTTTGATTTCTATTCAAATTTCTCGTTAGGTAGTATTTGCATACGGTTATTCGTTATTCGTTATCGGTTATGGTTATGGTTATGGTTATTATCTTTAATCGTATATAGTACAACAGTTCATGGCATTACGTCAACTATTGACGATGCTCTTAGATAGGAAAATCTTTTGCCTTGATTTTTGTTTCGCAAACCAAATACAAATTCAAAAATAATTGATAATTTATGGGAAAACAAAAATATAAGGGTAATCGTTTTCGTTTCATTAACTTGTTTTTAAGATCATGGCTGGTTGGCACTGGTACAAAGCAGACAGACCCCGCTGTGTGTGTGTTTGTGTGGATTTTTGTTGTGAGCATTTCGTAAGCAACCATTTTTGTTGTTGTTGTTTGTTTAGTTTTTAGATGCGAGAAACAAACAATTAAAAAGAATCGTAACTAGTAAACCAACGCGCTAAGCAAATTGCAATAAACAAATTTCAAAAATGTCACTTAATTACGCTAAAGGCTAACACGACCGTTCCCTCATTACTACAAACGAATAATTGGGATAATAAAGAATGAATAAACAAAAGAGTGTGGAGGTGGAGAGCAGTGCGAATACGAATGCCCCCTGAAAACTAAGTCGTAGATCTTAACTTAAGCCTAATCATCCAAAAACTGTCTCATAATTACTTCTGCGACGACGATGAGCCCGCTGATGTCGTGAGCGCTGGCGTTGTTGATGTTGCTGCCGCTGCTGCTGCTGCTGCTGCCGCTGCTGATGTGCTGGCACGGGCTGTGTTCTGTGTCTGTGATCCTGCCACCGGCTTGGGCTTTTGCTGCTGCTGTCGCTTGTGTGGCGCCAGGCCAGTATTGCTGCCGCCGCGTCGCAACTCGTGCTGCGATCCCTGATTGCGATTCACCACCTGCGGCTTATTGCCCAGGGAACCGCTGCGTATGCGCACTGTGCTGCTACCAAAGGAGCCAGTGCGTCGTCGATTCTGGTTGTAACCGCCGTATCCCTGCTGATGTTGATGCTGCTGCTGTTGCTGTTGTTGTTGCTGCTGCTGCTGTTGCTGTTGTAGCAGCCTGCCCACATAGTCGCTGCGATTGGTGATGGTAGTGTTAAGGCGACGACCGCCAGCTGTAATCACAGCCGTGCCATCGCTCTCGGACACGCTGCGATGCCTGTTGAGCTGGCGACCTGGATTAAGGCTGCCCACTCCCTGCAACATCTCATTGATCTCCGGCTCCACCACACGGAAGTCTTCGATATTCTTGAAGCTCTTCAGATACTCCTCCAGCTTGGGCTGCACCTCCAGCTTCTCGCCGTTCTTGTAGTACTTCAGGAAGGCCCAGAACTTCTCGAGGCCGTATAGTTGACCTAAGAGATACAAATTCGAATTAGTATCTATATTCAAAGTGTCCTATTGACTTATTCTTACCTGTCTCATAGTCGGCAACCGTCTCGTCCTGGAAATCCTGATACACATTCGGCCTGAACTTCTTCTCCAAGCCATACGAAAAGAAGCGGAAGAGGCACTCCAGGCCATAGCGGAACCCATTGCCGGCATCCTCCAGTGCCAAAGTACGGAACTCGTTGTACATGCTCTTGTTAAAGTTCTCGCGCAGGAAGAACGACCAGAACCGGTACAAGGTGTTCATCTCCTGCGACTGTCCAAAGCCCAAGCGCCGGCGCTCCTTCAGGCATCTGGAGTGATACTTGTGGTACACCTGCTGCGTGAAGTTGTTCTCCTTGAGCAGTGCATGCGACGGATGCTGGAATATGGGCAGCGACTGTGGCACCGACGAGCCAAAGGATCCATAAGACGAGGTTGTGGGCGATGTGCCCGCCGACGAACCCATTGAGGTGGTGCGCGGCCGATGCTCCACGGTGTCAAGCAGCCAACCGACATGAGCCTCCACTGGCGGATTGGCGGTGTGACGGAGTTTCCTCTTCCGCGGTGTACGGGGATCGATCGAATGGGAATTGGGAGCGGCATAGAAGCGAGCACGTCGCGACTTCAGGGTAGTATTCAGCGTAGAGTTAAGGGTAGTGTCGCCCACAAGGGTTTCATCCAGATCGTGCTCATCGAATGGCGGCGGTGGAGGTGCCAATTGCGGTGGCACCACCGCTTTAATGCGCCCCCCAGCCAGCTCAGCAAAGTCGGCCTGGGAAATCACTTTGACAGTCTTGTAATCGGGCTCCACATTGGTGGTGGTCCACAAATCCTCCTCGTAGTTAACCAGCCCATCATTGATGATATTTTCCAGATCCTGGGTGATTTTGGTGCGAGATGTAAAGTCAGCGGTGCGATCGTAGCCCTCGTGTTTGGGTGCCCGGCCCACTTGGGCAACAATTAGCAGCTTGTTAATGTCACGGTCGGCAAACTCATAGTCGGATTCGTCGTCGTCGGAGAAGTTTTCGGTGAAATTGTTGATGCGTCCGGTTCCAGGGGGTAGGGGGTCCATTAGCTCCTCGTCAAACTGGAAGTCTAGTTCTTCCTTTTCGGCATGGCACTGAGCGGATGGCGGAGCAGCTGTTTTGGATGAGGATTTCGAGTGGGTATTGGAGTAAGCAGCATTGCCAGATTTGATGTTATTGTTGTTTGTGGAGGTGGCGGTGGCGGTGGAGTTTGTGGTTTTGGTGGTTTTTGGGGCATTGGTGGTTGCTTTGGTGGCTGAGGAAGCATTGTTCGTGGTTACACACACAGTGGCTGATGATGAGGCGTTGGATGTGGCGTTTGACGTGGACGTGGACGAGGACTTGGACGTGGACGTGGACGTGGACGAGGTGTTGTTCGTTTTGACATTATCATTGTTATTGTTGTTGTTGTTGAGCGTTTGTGAAAGCGGTGGCTGTTGTTGTTGTGGTGTTGACGTGTTGTTGTTGTTGGCTGATTTAGTAGCGTTTTCTTTGATAGCATTTGTTTTGGAGCGTCTCTTTACCTCTTTCCACATGCCCTCCGGCTCCGCCACCAAAGCAACTGCTGCCCCAGCTGCTCCCTTGCCGCCGCCAGCAGCCTTGGACTTAGGCTTCACACTCTCTGCCAGGCCACTCAAGTGTCCCGCCAGCTCGGCGGCACCACCCTCCACTTGCTGGGTCAAAGCACTGATCGCATTCACCGAGTTGAGAGCGGAAATGGATCTTGGCTGCTGCTTCTTCTCCTGCAACATCTTGGGCACCAGATGATGCGAGTTGCGCGGCACCGGCGGCGGCGGAATGCTGCTCAGCGGCTTCGTTGCCATCGCCGATGTGAGAATGGGCGGCTGCTGCGACGAACCAGCCTCAGTCTGCTCCTCCTCCTGTTTCTCTTCATTCTCCTCCTGCTGCTTATCCAGCTGTGGAGCCTTCGTCGGGTCCCCTTCTTGAGCCTCTGGCACATCGCTGATGGGCCAATCGGTCGGTGTCGTCTTGGTGCGCACCTTGTACCCATCGAAGAGCTCCAATTTATCCGATTCCTTGATGGCGTTCACTATCAGGGCCACGTCGGTGGTCAGAGCGAGAACGCGATGGAACGAGGCGATCAGGGTCACTGGGATATAGCCCTCGGGGTCCATTTTGCGGCGCAAAAAGAAGTCGCCGGTAAGGTTATCGGAGCTGAAATAGTATTCACTGCAGGGGGAAAACGAAAGTGGCGGTTGGTCAACAAAACTGTTGCGAGTTCAATGGATAAAGTATGCCTTTGGCTGCAGATACTTTACTTTTTCGTAAAGGGAATAATTCATGAAGTTTACCTTATAAATTAAAACTATAAATATATCTCAGTTTATATGGAAAATCTTCAATGAAAATGAGCGCTTTTCAATAGATAAGTCTATAGTTTTAGTAATTCTTTAACCCTTGTTAATAGCAATCCAGCGAAAGGCATTAGGAAATATATATCATTAGATTTGTGGTCTACTTACACTTGCTTCTTGATGGCCTCCTTGACGCTGTTGGCGTCCATTTCGATGTAGGCGGTGGGCACATTGCCAAAGTAGTGGGTGCCCATGAGCACGTATGACGACTGCGAGGAGTCGGCACCGGCGGCGTCCGCCGGCAAATAGTTGGCATACTCGCCCGAAGCTAGCAGATGGCGTGGTATGCGATGAGTCGGACGACCTGGTCCCTGTCGGGCGAATCCGCCCCGGCCTTGCCGCCCGCCCCGATACGGCGTCCGGAAGCGACGCGGCCCGCGCGCTGCTGTTCCAGCGGCTGCCGCTGTTCCCGCCGCTGCTGCTGACCCGGCACCACCCGCTGCTGATCCAGAGCGCTGCTCATCGGTGACTGCGGTGCTGCCGCTGCTACGCCAGGAATCCACGCGCTCGGACGCAGCAGTCGCTGAGCGTGGGACGTACGGATGCCGGCCAAAGTTTGATTGGCGCGACTCTGCTCCCGCTGCTGCTCCGGCACCTGACTGGCGCTCATGATAGACGCGCGGCGGACGGCGCTGGTCGGTGCCATCATCGCTGCTAAGCCGCCGATTGGACCGGCCGCCAATTGGTTTTGGGCGACTGGACTTGGCCAGATCGATGGGCAGCGGACGCCACTTGTGCTTGGGTAACTTCTTAGTGAAGGCAGGCCCGGCAGCGGAGCTAGAAGCTGCTGGAGCAGCATCGGTTGCTGATTCAGCGTCTCGCTGGGCTTTGGCATCATGACTCGTGCTGGCAACAGGAGCGGCTGTGGCTGTTGCTTGGCTATTGCTATTATTGCTGCTGCTGCTGCTGCTGCTGCTGTTGCTACTGTTGCTGTTGCTATTGGTGGGTGCTGCGACGTTAGACTCTGTGGCAACTTCACTTGAAGTGGTTGTGTTGCTGCTGGATACGGCTGCGGCTTTGGCTGGCTGCTGTTTTTTCGTTGGGTTGCGCTTGGGCTCGTTGCTGGGGGCTTTGCCACTGCCAGAAATTCCGCCGATAAGCGTGGGCCAGTCACCAACGTTGCTAAAGTCGCTGGCCTGCAAAGCACAAGCAGAGGATTGAGTTAAATATATTTTAAGGACTTTACTGGTCCCCACAATTAACAATTCTAAATTATTACAGATTTAAATTGCATTTAAAATGTAACTTACCTTTTGATTGACCTTCTTTTTGTCCTTTACCACGACTTTGGCTAGCGCATCTGCCTGACTGGCATCAACTGCAAATGAGAAGCGGTTTCAGGGTGAGTTTAAAAACAAAGAAGTGTTTTAAAAATAAGAAATCAGGCCATGCCACGCCATATGCGTCGCCAAAAATGAATGCTCTCTCTTTGTCTCTCACGGAGCATGGGGTCACCATCAACAGAGAGAGAGAGAGAGAGAACAGCAGCAGCGGGGAAAACCCCAAAGAAAAACTAGGAGACACGTGAGAGAAACAGAGCAAGTGCGAGGGCGCACAGTCACATGGTGGGTCAGGCTTGCAACCCATCTCCAACATGAAAACAACTCCGTGGGGGGGTTTTGCAAAAAATAATTCGGATCTATACCATCTGAGGTATGAAATATATGGAAAAACCAAGACCTAATTATACATATTCTGTATTCTGTATTAGAAGAGCCAAAGGGTGAAAAATAAAGGCCCAAATATAATATTTATAAAAACCAAAGGGCAAGGGAAAGCCTTTGTGGATATAATAAACTATTTTTAAAAGATATAAATAAATAAATTAATTGCTTTCTACATTCTTAATTTCAAGAACGTTCTTGAGTAAAATAAATAAATCTTTAGCTTCAATTGAATTTTCTTTGGAAAATTTTCCGCCTTTGACACTCACCAGTGGTTGTTGCTGTTTCAGTTGTTGCTGCTGCTGCTGCTGCTGCCGATGTGGTCGGTGGTGCTGCTGCTGCTGCTGTTGCTGCTGCTGCTACTGTTGTTGTTGATGGTGCTGCTGCTGTGCTTGCTGCTGTTGCTGTCGTTGTCTGTGTGTTTGTTGCTGTTGCTGCTCCACCCTGTTGAGGTTGTTGTTGTGTCTTTTTGTTGCCGCTCGTATTCTGTGCGTTGTTGTTGCTGCTGGCAGTCTGCTTAGGTTGCTGTTGTTGCTGTGCCTTTGGTTGCAAAACACGTTTGTCCAATGGAGAGGTTCCAGCCTTTGGACTGCCGGATTGCTTAGCCGATATCTGTAAGCGCGCACAAAACATTACAATCGGTCGTTAGAAATGTTAGGAATAAACTGTGAACAGTGGAGACTTCAATTGGAAAGGAGAGTAGGAAAGTTTTCACAGAAAAATCAATGCAACCTCGACCCGACTCCTAAAAACTTCCTATGCGCAAGTATAACCTCAAAAAGAATAGCGGTGTATATATGGTATAGGGGAGTGTCCCTAACCCAGATTTAGTTCATCGCGCACATGAGTCAGTGGATAGAGACTGTTTCTCTTCTCGGGTTTGCTTTAATTAAATACCTAGTCTCACTCACTAAAAATCAATTACTAAACTTAAAACTAATACTACTTGTTTTTAAAATATTTTTAAGGTTAAAGGAGAGTAATTTAACTTATGAAGGTCTTATTATGAGAGTATTTTCCCCTTTTTCAATTTGGCACTGGAAAATTACCTCGTTTTCTCACAAGAACTTTTAGTTTCTTTTCTTTTATGCTTTCAATCGTCGCACTGCAGGTTTTTTTTCTTATCGTTTGTTTGT
Organism: Drosophila parvula; assembly: GCA_018904695.1. Lineage (NCBI taxonomy): Eukaryota > Metazoa > Arthropoda > Insecta > Diptera > Drosophilidae > Drosophila > Drosophila parvula. The sequence continues at coordinate 38,362 of JAEIIG010022586.1, forward strand.
TTTTCTTTTCATATAACACTTTTGCTGTATTTTTTGTCTATTTTTGTTTTTGCTATAACTAGCACAGTTAGCACAGTTGTTGTTGCTGCCTTTATTAATTTTTATTGAGGCAAAAAGTTATTTAAACAATTGCCTGGAAACTCTGGGGCGTCCGTTCTCGCGAAGCGTTCGGTGAATTCTGTGCGATAGCTATGCCACTGTGAACCGAATATGCCTCCGCCTCTTTATCTGCACCCTGTCTCATTCCCTCGTCAGCCATCTCGTTCACGCTCAGGGCTTAATGCTGTCCACGCGTTGGCTACGTGAGCAAAAACGAAGAAGACGAAAACAAAGAGGCAAAGGCGGAGGCAGAGGCTCGTAAAGCGCAGCAACAACAACTGGTTTTACAGCGCAACATAAAAAAAAAGTATACAGTAAGGCCTGTAATATAATTACACCTACTTGGGCTAATATATATTTTATTAATTTCATAAAGTCAACTTTTGGGCAAACGCTTGATCAAGCTAATAAAAATGTCACAGACCTACCTCTTATAGCTATGTCTGCTTGATAATTTGAATATTTGTTGGTGTACTTGGATAGTTTGCTTTAAGACGTTCCACTGTGTACCCAGATCCAAAACAAAAACAAAACAGAAAACAGCCGATGCGCCGGTTCATGGATGCGTGAGAGCGAATGAGAGAAGGCAAAAGAGTGAGTGAGATATGTAGACTTATGCCGGCTGGGAGCGCGAGAGCCAGCGCAGGGCACCCTGTATGCAATGGATACAGGTTTTCGCTCAGTGTGTGTACGTGCGTTTTATTTATCGTTTTGTTTTTGTACGCATTTTCTAATTGTTGTTTTGATCGGCTGCGAAAGTTCACCCACCAACACAACCTTAGCATATCAATGCGAATCGAATATCGAAAACAGGTGAATTAATCCAAATAACAACGGCCACACATCGATTATAAACACAACAAACAAAGGCCGTCTCGCTCGCACCATGCGGTGTAAGTGTAAGATGCCAACATAAAAAGAGAGTCAAAACAAAATAAACATGTGATTTTCGGCACGTAGGCCACGCAATGGAGAGCGGAAAAGTGGAGAAACGCAAAGACGGGTGGTGGAAAACTTCAAAACAATGAGAGAGAGGATTAAAGAAAGAGAGTCCACCATCAGAGAGAGATGCAGAGAAGTGACTGAAATTATCCAACAAAATTGTTTTGTACAAGGAAAAAGATACACAATAAACAAATGTATTTACTAAATAATTGTATTTGTACTTAATGTTTGTTTAATAAATAAATTAAACTTCACGGGTTGGAAGGAAGTCCAAGGTTAATTACAAATTCAATAACTTTTCTTTCAGAACTATTTAGTCATATCTAAAGTAAGATATAGTTTTGACCTTAAAGCCTTATCAAAAGCCCATACATCATATCATCCATCCTATATGACACCTTATAAACAACATACAGAAAACGATACGTTCTCCTGAATATAAAGTTCGAATTAGAACCTTATCTTTTTACCACACAAGTTTAGGTAAATATTTAAATTATATAATATATAGTTCCCTATAATGTATTTTTCACAACTGTCACATTTATGCTAAAAATATAGAAAACACTTTCCATGCACTTGATCACGTATTCATCAGAGTTTTCAGGGATAAATACGTGATCACGATAAGCAATTTGCAATTATTAAGTCATTTCGAATAGAGTTATCTGTATAGAAAATGGGGAGAACGACCGACCCTGACTCTACTGCAAGGACAACATTCAATTACATTTTCATTGACTCACTCGGTAGTTGTATGAGTTTTTGTAATTTTCCACGATCAGACTTATAAGAAAACACTCTCCCTCAAACATTCGATGAACCATGAGCACATGTTTCAAATTCTATATTTATACGGGCATGTTTCTTATCACTTTTGGACATTTTGAACCCCCACATAAATCGCTGACGTACTTGAGTGTTTGTCGTTAAATTTTAAGTACTATAATACCTATATATATATTTAGGTGAGGTACTTTGTACAAAAGATTAGAACCAATCAATTTGATGGATAGTTCAAGGTCATTGATAGTAACAAAGTGATTCATAAGGATGTCCAGTGATAGAAATTATTAATATTATCATTTTATTTAGTTCTCCCTTAACTAAAGATATACAAACTTGAACTTGCCTATTGTTGCAGTTTTAAGATATACAAAAAAAAAGTTATTCAAAACACACTACTTCACAAAAACTAGAGTATCTCTGGGATCTCACAATAAAGTGCACCACATCGAGCGATCGCTGATAGACAACTGAGGCGCTGGCAATGCAAAATGACTATTTTAAATGGCATTAGAATCGGTTGGGACTAGCACGATAGCAGCAAGTGAAATCGTACAAAAATACGACAAAGAGAACTACAAATAAATAAATAAAATGGCAAACAATGACCGAGAGCCGGCTGGCTGAACGTAAACGTGCAAAAAGACCCACATTCTGTGGCATTCTCTAAGTCAACAGTCGTTCGTAATCAGTTTGAGGCTATAAGTGCAGGCTACGCCAAAGGAGGGGCTGGGGCTCCACTTACCCCCTTTTGAGGTTGCTAGACAGTCTCGTCGTCGGGTCTTTCTGCGTTTTAGCAAATTGAAAAATACAAACAGAATGCAAAAAAAGAAACCAGTCTATAATGCCGGCCGCAAAAGAGAAGTTATGTAAAAAATATTGCAACAAAAAAAATCCAAAATAAAACCAAAAAACGTGCTCAGCCAATTGAGTAAAAGATAGATTTACCCGAGCCAATATATATTCATATATATGTATACATATATGGAGAACAAGTGCACACAATCAGCGCAGCTTACATGAATAATAATAAGTATAATAATACAATCTAAATGATAGAGACTGCTGCAATAGAGCTGCTCAACTTAGAGATACTTGGTAATCCGATCAAGTACGTTCTATTGTATGCAACTTAATGCATGAGCAATTGATTACATAGGGTATTGTAAAATACCTTAAATGCTATTGGTAAGGATATTTTTATTTCCAAAAGATGTTTCCACCCTTTCTACATACAAAACAAAATACCAAATATAAATATCAATAAAATAGGCGAAAAGAAAAATGATCTACCCCCTTAAGCGACGATTAATGGGTAGAAAAAAGGTCGTCCAGCTTTGAACGCAAACAAGTTTATGACTATTTTTCATTTTACTTTTTTTCTATTTATAGTTTTATTCGTGATTAAATTGAACGATTAGACCCAACGGGCAATTGCTCTGTGAGGTGGTGGAGAGGAGAGCTCCAGAGTAGGCGGCAGGTTATTCGGATCCGTGACGACGAACTCCAGCGAACCTCAACGCACAAACACAGATACTTTTATTTTGGGTGTGGGTGCGGGTGTGTGTGTGCGAAATGTTGTTTACGTTGAAGCGAGTCGAGCAACTTTATTTAATGCGTAGCAGGCATAGGAACATAACTCTTATCGGGCCCCCAACGAGGTGTAAATAAGGTACAATACAAATATGTTTAAGAATATTAAATAAATTCCAAACTCAACACTTATTTGTGAAAGCAAAACAGCTGCAGTTTAGCGGGGTTTTTTCACATTTAAGTTTAGTAGTATTTGAGGTAGTCTCTATCACCACGTGGTTTTATAATCAGACCTTTTTGTCACCTATTAGTAGCGCTATACGCGTTGAGTAAGTCTAGTAGATTACTCCTATCAGCAGCAGAAATCACTGAATGGTTGCTTATATAAAAAGTGAATTGAAAACAGTTTGCTCAGTGTCCTTCATTTACTTTTTTTGCCTAATGATCAGTTGCCAACGCTTTACATTTGTGGCGCAAATAATTAGTTGGGTCACTGTTTTAACGCAAATAATTACTTAAAATATCATCGAGTAAATAGAAGATAGGAAAACTGAGGTAGCGTTTCTCAACTGAATTGATAAAGTGTAATTAAAGAAATGTGTAGCTTAAATGCGTAATAGTGATTTTTAATCACAATTAAAGCCATCTAAAAACGTAATAAATTATCTATTACGAAGAAATTTACTGCGGCTTCAAATGTAGTAATTTGTAATGGAAGTTATCCAATAAGACTTGAAGTACTTCATTTAATCTTAAGAGATATTGTTCAACCCTGTAATTCTTACACTTCAGTTATGCCACAATGGGAATACTTATTTTCAAAGTATTACAATAGTCTAGACCAGAAGTTAATGACATGATCACGATTTCAATTGGTTCTAAAGAGATATTATTGTGTCTAGGATCATGATCATTAAAGTAATAATAATGTTGCTTGCACATGATGTATATTTACATTTTTAAGACGTTCATATAACACTACCTATCTTTTTTTTACAAAAATAAAGCTAAATACAATTATGGAATGGGTACACTTGAGATATTCAGTAATATATTTTTAAAATCGACAAAAAGAATGCCTGCTCTTTCCATAAATCAGTACAAGTAAATACTTTTGAAACCTTCCTCTTGGCGACAAAAGAAAAATGCTTTTAATAAAATCGACCAAGAGCCCAAGCACAAAGGAATAGGAAGTCACAAGTGATTTTCGCTGGCAGAGAAAGCATGAATCTGATACTAAATGCAAATTATATACGCCTATATGCAATCTTTCGAACAGAGCTTCTCCTTGCTATCTTCAACAACAAAGCCCGGACAAGGGAAATATTGGAAAAATCAATTTACATATGAATGTGAGTATACCCTGGGATTTTCCGAAAACAATGCGAATGGAAAAGTACTAGCCTAACCCGAATCTGATACTCAAAGTTGAATAATAAGCTTACAAAGAGAAGTCGCTTCAGCTTGAAATTGGAATATTGCTGCAACGTGATAGCTCCAAAGACTGATAGGAAAACAAAAGAGCAACGCAATGGAACGTCAACGTAATTAAGACAAATTAATGTTATTAATCTTAGGTTGCAGTTGAATGCCTAAAAATAGAATGTACATGCACAGTGACAATAATAATGCAAATATCGGAGATCAGTTCTAATGGGGTTAGATCATATTGTTCTATTGCGTGTAGATCAAAATAATATCAGAATTAGAAGGTAGAATTGCCAAAAAAAAATAAGAATCCAATCTGATAATGAATAGTAACACAAATATTTCATTCAAAATGGAATTTTATGGTATTTTTTATAATAATTATTCTGAGAGCTTAGAATATAAAATACTATTTAATATATGGATGGTTACTTGGGAGTTTCTTATATTTTTATGGTAAGTTTTAAAAAAAATATGAAATAAATTCTTTAAAATCTAATTAATTGCATAGAAAATATTATTTTGGTGTTGTATTTTTTTTTACTACAAAATTAATGGAAATAAGTATAAGGTTATTATATTTCTCCTTTATTGACCGAATAAAATTAAATCAAAGTTTTTATTTATACCAATAATAATACTTTTTGCTAACAAAAATCGTGTCAACTAATAATTCTATTAGAATTCCTCAATTATATATTGCATTTTCCTTCAAATCAACAAATTTGTCCCCTTAGCTAGTGTTTACTGTACTCTTCAATGCGACACACATTCCCTTATTGAATTAAGAGTCTCTTTCTCTGCGTACACATAAACTTTAATTAAGTTGTTAAGATAATTGCATATTTACTTTCGTTTTCATGTTTGTTATTGTTTTCCTTTGTACCGTTCAATAGACGAAAGAGGAAGAATAGCGGTATAGAGAGAGAGAGAGCACGAAAGAGAGGGTAGAAATTCTTATCACTCTCTTTGCAAATCAGCCTTACGCTACGTAACAAAACGTAACGTTACGAACCGACGGAAAGCGAATGGCACACACATGAAACGGAAGAGAGAGCGAGAAGGGAAACGAGAGCGATATATACACACCCCGACTATAATATCAACAAGTATGACGAGTTTAAAGTTCCACGTCGGCTGCACGACTTTCAGGCGTTTCCTGTGTATTATTCAAGTTTCGATATTTATCTCGGTCTAATAATCGCCTCGCAACAGAGAAGTATACTGAATTCACCACGAGGTGAGTTTTTATTTCGAGTTTGTGTCCGACACAACACGTGCCGTTCCAGCTGTTTGTATTTTGGTTTAATCTTTCCCGATCTCGCGGAGCACTTGCTAATGGAGGAGCACGGGAAACACTGGGTATTGCTGGAAAATGAACTCTTCAACGGCACACGTCGACGGCTACTGGCGTGGCGTGGCAAAATACATTTTTAAATTTGAATTGCCCTGCACAAGCTGCTGCTGCTTCTGCTGACGTTTCTGCAGCGCCGCTAACGTTGACTGCAACGTAGGCTTGGTAGCCGCAGGGCTTAAACAAGAATGGAAGCTTTAACCCCCTAATTACCCATAGGCATGGGTGGGGTGTGTGTGCAGCGAATAGAAATTGTTATAATTTAAAACTAATTATGATGAAATTGCACTACGAATCGACTATATGAAATTTTTTGATGTTTATCATTTTGAAAAATATCATTGCACCTATTTTGGGGCTCCTTATAGTGTGTTAAGATTTATAAACCAGGTAAACTATGGTCGGGACACTCTTCATATTATTATTTTTGGGAATATAACAATGTTTACCAATCGATTATATTACCTTAAAATAATTTAACATTTCTAAATTTAAGAAAAATACGACAAAACAATTTTAAAAACAGCCTTAACTTTGTGTTCTTTCTAAAAGTTTTTAAAAATCAAAGAATTTAAAAAGTTTAGTAATAAAATAACGTAGCTTAGCTAGAGCTATCTAGAAACTATCGTTTGGCTTTGCCCAGCACTATCGATGATGCCTCGATACTATCAAAATTGGAGTCTTCCATCACTCATTCTTGGTCCTTTTTAAAGGAGTAACCCTAATTTTTGTCCAGATCGATAGTATCGATGATAGAGCCACTATCGCTATTTAGACAGCTCGATGTCTTGACATCTTTAGTACAATTTTCTATAAAAGATTCTCTCGACTAAAGATAAATACTGATCATGATCTTTGCAATATAAAGCAAATCTTTAAATTAGTATAACTATATACAAATTATAGTATAATTTTGCTGTTAAAACAGTCATTTGTTTAAGCTTATCTACATAAAACACAAAATAAAAGAGATTGTCGGCTGTTTGACTAAAAAGACTAATAAAAAAAAGGGGTTAGAATTCAGGTTTTCTTTGCTTCCCAATTAGTTCGATTTGCATATGCAAATAATGTCAAAAGTGAGCGAGATCTTTGCATCTTTTCCCCCACATCAAGTGGCACAAAAGCAAGGCGAATTTTTAAAACTCCAGCTTGACGACAAGAGTTACTAATGTGTAAACTTTCAACTTTTTCCGCAAAAAAGAAAATTAGCCACACCTTTTTACAGTGTTTGTGTATTTCTTCTTGCACCGTCTGCTTTGCGTTCTCTGTTGATTTCGCTCTCTCTTTTGCCCGCTGCTTTCGTTATGTTTGAGCGGTGGGATGGAGAAGAGAGAGGGAGAGGTGGGAAAGCTCATTGGATAGATAGGCGGCGACTAGGCGGTTGACCTTGACATTTATTTTTAGTTGAGAAATATTTAACTTTTTCTCTCGTTTGTTGCGACACCAAAAAAAAACAGATGTGCCATTATGGATATAGAATAAATAATTGCAAAAAGGAAAAATGGCACGAGGGATGAATAACCCAAAAAGAGTTTTGTTTATATAAAAATTAAGCTAGAATGTATAGCTGCCGAATTCTTAACATTTTAGATGCAAAATTATAGTGGAATTCAATGAGAAACTAGATAATAGGATTCCTTTTCTTTAAATTAAAGAATTAAAGAGAAGCCTTTTCTTATAATGAGAAAAAGTGGGCGTAAAGCCAACAGAAATGTATCTGATTAAACTTTTTAAGGTAAAAAACAAAGAGAATTCAGGGTGAAAAAAAATAAACCAAATAAACACCGGCAATTATCGCTTGCATTGCATAATATACAACAGCCCAAAAAAACACAAAACTACAGTGCTCTCTACCTAAGGAAATTACTTAAAAATTACACTTTTCATAAAAAAAAAATTAGCTAAAAATACTGATTCAATTTTAATGAAAACTATTTTTCACAGTGTTTGAAATCCTACACAACTTTCATGGTTTAATGTAACGAGTGTGGACTGTGAATAAAAATAAATGCAAATTATACTGTTCTCTTCTTTCGCTTTTGTTTTGTCACAGGAGCTTTTGCTTCTGTTTTGCCTTCTGGCAAATATTATGCAATTATCTATGCCTGCAACCGTGTATCTGTGAGATACAAAAGACAATTTTGTAATCGTTAGCGGTAATATTAGCATAACGATAACAGCGAGGAAAAACCACAACAAAGCGGAAAACGTGTTTCCACACGACTCCTCGTGTTTGTTATTGTATGCCCCCCCATTGCATTCGTGTTTATCAGTCGCCTCGCTTTGCTCTCACTCTTCGTCAACGTCTCCTCCGTCATTCTACGCACATTTGTTTACCAACAGAAAACACAACAAGCAAAACGCACACCAAACACACATGGTTGGGCGACGCACACGCATACCAAGAAACAATGGTCGTATATGGACATGTTTTTCCATCATTTTTTAAGACGCAATTTGACAATCAACAACAGAATGGAAACGAAAAAGAGAAACAAACGAAGTAACAACTACAAGAGAATAATAAAAAACAACAACAAAAAAAGTGTACACTTCACTTTTGGGGGATCGATCACAGTGGACTCTGCCTAATTGGCCAAGACTAATTAGTTATGTTGTACATACTATGTTTATGACCCGTCCTTCCAACTCTATTTTCATATTTTTTTTTGTGGTATAAATACATTTGTACACATATACATATTTTAGATATAGATTATATTCTCGTTTCAATTTTAATCTTTAACTATGTATGTATTCTTAGATTTGAGGAAACTTGGTAATTTCCTATTTTGTATATAAATTATTTAAATAATATAAGAAATAATAAGAAATCAATAAATGTGTCATTAAACGTGACATCGCTGTTCCTTTGAGAGTAACATTTACGAGCTCTAACAGTATCGGTGTGAGCAGAGCTCGGGTAGCGAAACTAGTAAACTCTCGAGTCTATCTGTAGGGATTCACTGTTCTAAAACAGTTTAAAAACTGTACAGAACTAAAACAGTACTAAAAAAGTACATATTTTAAGACCTTTGAGCTCTGGTTTCTGGTAATTGCTCGTAAATCTCTTGAATATAGTCTATTTTTATAGAGCTCTTCCAAAGAAGTATACATTTGTATAATTTCATATTTGCATATCTCTGCTTTTCAGATGCAAAAGTTTCTGTTTCTAGAATATTTATTGGGTATATTTGCTCAACTCAGTATTCTCAGTAAAGAAGCATTATCTTAAATTTGTGTTTTTCCTAAAATTTCATAAAGTACAAGTGAGTTATTTTTAGAAAATAGAATCCTATTATCTTCTTTCTGTGTATCTTCATTTTCATAAATATTTATTGATTTTATTACGTTGTCGTAACTTAATAAAGAAATAAATATACCCCAAACAGCATTAAAGCATTTACCTAGACAAAAAATACTACCTATGTAGGTAGAAGAAACTTCCCTTTCTCCTGAAGCCACTCAAGAATTTGGTGTGTATAATCAATAAAGTGTGACATAATCGCTCACCTTCCAGGCGTTGACCTTGGGCGGTGGTGCGGCAATAAAGCGTTTGGGTGGCGGAGCTGCTCCAGCAGCTCCCTTCTCGCCTCCCGTTTGCTGATCACCGTCACCCGACTTGGTCTCAGTGCCGCTGCTTCCTGCTCCCTCGATGCTGGCACTCGGCGAGGTGTCCTTGCGATCCTTATGTACTTTCGGGCCACCACCGGCAGTAGCAGATCCAGCTCCAGCTCCAGCTGTAGGAGCTCCGCCAGCCGCCGATCCAGCTCCAAGTTTGCGAGGACTGCCGCCACGGGAAGCACGGGGCCTGACTGTCTGCTTGCGATCGGGATCGGAGGATCCAGGGCCACGTCTGCCAGCCTGCTGGGATTTCTGACCATCGCCACGGCCTCCGGTCTGCGGCTGATCGCGTGGCTTCTCCTTGCGCGCCTTTTTCCGATCGCGTCGATGGTGGGATAGGACCGGCACAAAGTCATTGTTATCATCAAGTTCCGAAGAGTTCTCAGCGGTGTTATCTCCACCAGAGGCGGCGGCACGCTTTTCACCTGCTAGGGCCAAGCTGACGCTGCTGGCGATGGATTCCCCGGCTGCCTCAGCGGCTGCGGTCTCCTCGCTCCACGACTTGAAGCTCTTTAGATTTGGCTGGTTTTCTTTGTTATCCACGGAGGCAGAAGCAGAGGTCGAGGCGGTGACGGTGGTGCTGGTCGTATTGGCGCCCTTCTTGGTATCCAAATTCTGCACCACATTGGCGTACGAGGTGCTGGCACCGCCAGAAGCGGCGGCCACGGGAGCTGCGGCTGCGGCTCCACCCGTAGCGGGCGTCTCCTCCTTGCTGGACATGCTTCTCAGTAGCTCAGTGGCTGCTGCTCCTTCTGTCTTGGTTTCGGGTTCTTCTCCAGAGTAGGCAGCAGATTTGCTGCTCCTGCTCCGGCTTTCTTCAGCGGCTGATCCTCGTTGTTTGAGGTCGGGGAAACTCTTGTTTGCTTCCGGGACTTTTCAACGGGATGCGGGTATAATCGATGGGCGATCAAACGGCTCTCGAACTGCAAAAAATGATTTAAATGAGAAATCTAGTTGGTCGATTGATTGTACATATTTTGTTTACAGTCTAAGAATGTGATTTTCTTCAATTTTAATTGGGAAGCATTAAAATAAATGTCTGTTTTTAAGGGAACATTAAATGTTCGAAAAATATCACACTGTTTCCATTCATTAAAATAATTTATAAAGTTATTTTTACAACTATCTCCTATGTCTCTCTTCTTTAATAATATAAAGACATTAAATTGTTTATATTATTAGGTAAGGAATATTATTTAGCAACAAATATATTTCTGACCGTGTATTACGTATGCGCAAGGCAGAATAATACGTAATATAAGAAAATCACACTTATAATTATGCAAATTTGAGGCAATAATACGAAAACACCTTTAAAGGTTTGCTAAAAAATATAATGCCTAAGATAATCCCTTTGTCAGACACCCAATAAACTATAGTTTCCGCCTTAATCAAGCCTTACTGTAAGGAAACACCTATGAAATCTTAATTAAGGCAAGCTTGACTGTATTGGGGTGTTTCTATGTATGACTTGTTGTTGGCACGCAATATTATTGCGTTTAATCTCGATTTCGTCAAGCTCGCAATATTTATTTAATCATTGCATCTTAATGCAACCTATTACGGCAGAACAAAAACGCCTCTCGCAGGCACACGCACACATACATGCATACATACACGGACACTGCACTTTGAACTGGTAAACTTTTTTACTCAATGAAAGAAAGAGCCTGCCGAGGAGTACGGTGATTTTTTAAGAACTGGCCATGGCTTTACGTTCGAAAAGAGCCTCTCCCTCGGCAGCGGCCTTTTCCTCGATTTTCCACAGCCACTGACACGCTGCTGCCTCGGCGAATTGGATTTTCTGGCGAAATCGCAAGTTATATATTAGATATTGTAGAACAGACGGAACGGAGGAGTCCGTTACGGAGCACGACCAATCGAATCGAGATAGAAGCGAGGTATTATATTATTATGCAGCAGCCACACGCAAGAAGAAGAAGTGAGGTTAGGGCCTGACCACTCGTATTTTTGCCCCACACAAGAGGAAGAGGAAGAGGCGGAGAGCGAACGAGAAGAAGAAGCAGTCGTATAAAGCAACAAAACGCTAGTTGACCAGGGATGGGTATACTTTGGACCTGCCACTTGCTAGGCCAAGCCGTACGTGGCCTTACGTTGCGCTTACGTTACAGCTTATTATAGCCGCTATAGTCAGACGCAATGGAGGGGAATAAACAACAAATGTTCCACTCGGTCATGTTGTTGTTGCTGCTTGTCATGTCAACAATCAATTCGTTGTTTTTGGCTCTCGGCGAGTATTATGCAATTTGTGCACGGCCTGCATTGCTGCTAGTGCCGCCCTGGTTTTGACTTAAAAACAGCTGTTTTGCCTGCAACTCGGATTTCAAAAAGATGCACGCGGTCACCCATACACATACACACACCATATATCCACTGCTAAACTACTAAATACGCACCAGAAAATTATAGATATTAAATCAAATCGGCGATCAGATATTCTTGATACACAAATTTCGATCTGTTTTTCGTACGCTCACTTTTCTATAGGCTTTTTGGTTTCATACACTACGCACTTTGGGGCTGCTTCACGCTCGCGTTTGTGTGTGTGCGTGCGTGTGTTGTTATTGTTGCTTTACTTTTGCGGGTTTCCTCGCACACACACTTCGCACACTGGCTCGCTCACTCGCTCTCGCTGCCGTTACCGCTGCGTCTCGCTCGCACTCACTCACGCGCTGGTCGGGGGAGAACGTTACGATATTATTTTCGCCCGAAATGCGATTCACACACAATTCTTCGTTAGTCGCGATAATCTGTCAATTGCCGTCGTCGCCGTGCACGTGGATCTTGTCAATTAATCGCAATTAGTCAATTAACTGGTGCATTATACCGCCGAAAAGAAAATCAAAATCTCGGTTACCAGACATGTGGTTCTACGGTCGAAAAGAAAAAGAACAGGGTGGTAGCGCGCTACCAGGGCGTTGCAAACAGCCAACAGCTGATATCCACAAAATCGTAGCCGAAGACGCAGAAATGAGAAATGAGCTGACATAGAGTTTTGAATGGAATTACGCGATACTTTCTGAAATGTAAATTAAAATTAAGCGATAATTGGTAAGATATATGCAAGACAACTTTTATTAAAAAGTATATTTTATATTATATTTTTGTATGAAATTGTCCACACAAAATTATCGCGAGCCAAAAACAATCATCTAATTACATACTAATATTCAATACAATTATTTACTTAATATTTACCTTTAAGTTTATTCCTTTTAATCATTTCTCAACAATTACTTGCTTTTAATTGCATTATATATTTGAAATTGATTTTTTTTTTTTAAGTTTTTTATTTTCTGAAAAATGTTTTCTTGTTTTAAGAAGTAATAACGTCTTTTTATTATAATATTATTTTAGTCAAAAAGTTTTTCTGGATCAGCATTAACAGGCGAGTCGATCTAGTCATGTCCGTCTGTCCGTAAGAACATTTCTTTGCTTTTAGCATTTTAATTTAATGAAAATCTGTTGTTTCTCTATATTTATCTATGTTTCCCTATATATTTAATGTAATTTGACAGATTATTTAACCTTCATAAAAACTCCAACAACTATTTAAAGAAAAGTTTGGGAAATATTTATATTTCAATTGCACATTCACAAATAATTATTTTTTGACAACACAAATGGGTCAGTAAGGCTACAAAATGCAGGGGTTAACAGCTCCGACTTGGGGTCGGATTGGGCACAGCGGATCAAAGGGAGTTGGTTCGCTTAGGATCCGTGCAAATACCAAAAGATTTCGACTTAATTCCTAAAGTTTTGGGGTTTTCTTGGGCAGATACTAAAATGGAATTCTTGATGAGGGAAATCCCCGGCGTGTTTTCGAAGCCTACTCCACCGTCACGGACTTGGCCAGATTCCTGGGACAGTCCACGTCGCAGCCTCGCAGCACGGCTATGTGGTAGGACAGCAGCTGCAGGGGAATAACAGTGAGCACGCCCTGCAGGCAGTCCACGGTCCTAGGGATCTGAAGCGAGCGGGTGGAGAAGGACATGGTCTCGGTATCGCCTTCCTCGCAGATCAGGATGGGTCTACCCTTGCGCGACGTCACCTGCTGCAAAGCGTTCATGCATTTGGTATAGACAGGATCTCGCAGGACGATCATCAGCACAGGCATCTCATCGTCCACGAGGGCCAGGGGTCCATGCTTAAGTTCTCCGGCCAGAATTCCCTCGCTGTGCATATAAGTCAGTTCCTTGACTTTCTGTAATTGCAAGGCGATTTTATTGTGATTACTTATCTCAAAATATATGTTTCTTATCACATACGAGTTTCTTGGAAAAAGTGAATAAAATTTTAGACTCGGAAATTGTTATTTTTGATAATAAAATTATTGTTGAATAACGGTACAGAGCAAAACCAACTTAATTAAGTTGTTTTCCAAGAAAGGTTATTTCAAATCATAACTAATTTGATCTCAATAGGCCTCTAAATTTCCCTACAAGAGTTCAATTAGTTAATTTAAAGCCAAGCCACGTTCTCAATTTAAATGTCGTATTAAAAAATAAATCTTAGAAGCAGGCTACGTTGACGTGGAATTGCTATGGGATGGGTTTTGTTTAAACAACTGCGCAGATAAGTCTGATACACAAATGAGGAGTATGACTCATTGCCAGATCTAGGCGATGTGTCATGGAAAAGACTGCTTACCAGTGCTCCCTCCAGACAGGTGGCAAAGTTGAAGCCCCTGCCCATGATCAGCAGCGATTTGTGCTGATATAGCTCCTTGGCCAGCTCCTGGACCTGAGAGTTCAGCTGCAACACAGTCCTGATGTGCTCGTCCAGCTGCGACAGTCCATTGATGATCTCCAGTCGCCGTTGCTGCAGGGACAGACGATCCTCCGACATGACCAGGGCGAACATCACCAGGGAAATGAATTGGGATGTGTAAGCCTTGGTGGAGGCCACACCAATCTCGGGTCCAGCGTTGATGTGCACCCCGCAGTGCGACTCCCGGCAAATGCTGCTGCCCACCGTGTTGGTAATGCCCACGATGAGGGCTCCCCTCTGCTTGCAATACCTGAGGGCCATCAGGGTGTCCGCCGTTTCGCCCGACTGAGAGATGAAGAAGCACACGTCATCTCGGAAGATGGGCGTGTTGCGATCAAGAAAGTCCGAGGCCAGCTCGACCATAACAGGCAGTTCGGTTAGTTCCTCCAGCAGTTGCCTGGTGGCCACCGCACTGTGATAGGACGTGCCGCAGGCTATGAGCATCAGACGCCTGCAACGCTTTATCTCCGGGATGTACTCCTTGATGCCGCCGAGGACCACGTTCTGCGCATCGAAGCGCATACGGCCACGCATGGTGTTCACCACCGATTCCGGCTGCTCGAAGATCTCCTTAAGCATGAAGTAGTCGTAGTTGCCCTTCATGATCTGCTGGATCTCCATCTTGAGGGTGATGATCTCTCTGGCGTGCGGATCATCGGATGACTTGTTCAGCCGATGAATGCTGAGGGTGCCATCCCGCTTAACAGCAGCCACGTCATCGTCCTCCAGGTAGATGACCCTGTTCGTGTGCTCAATGACCGCCGAGGCATCGGAGGCGAAGAAGTACTCGACCTCCTTGCGTTCCAGCGGCTGGAATTCGGCACTGCAATCGCCATGCGGCAGGACCTGGTAGGACTGCTGCTGCGGCTGGCCATGCGGCCGATGGGCCTTGGCGTACAGGATGGGTATGTGGTCCGTGGCCAGCTTGGTTTTGGCTTTGATGCCCACCAGCAGCGGTGAGCCTCGCCTGGAGGCCACACACTCGCCGGGGAAGTGGCGCGACTTGAAGGCAATGGCAAAGGCGCCCTCCAGCTGCTGGATGGCCTGCTCTACCAGCTCGCCAAAGGTGTAGCCTGGATGCTTCTGCCACAGGTGCTGCACCAACTTGGCAATCACTTCCGTGTCCGTGTCGGACTCGAAGACGTGGCCCCGCTTCTCCAGCAGCGTCTTCACATCTTTGTAGTTCGTGATGATCCCGTTGTGTACGACCACGAAGCTGTTCTGCAGGTCAGATCTCTGGGGATGCGAGTTAACCTCGGAGGGCACTCCGTGGGTGGCCCAGCGCGTGTGGGCAATGCCAATGTGGGTATCGATGGGCTGGGCGTAGTCCTCGCCGCGACACACCTCCGCTATGGCATCCTCGAGCACCTTCACCTTTCCGGTTCGCTTGACCAGAACGATGGATTGGCCCTCCGTGGGATTTGGGTCGTCGATGGCAATGCCCGTAGAGTCGTAGCCACGGTACTCAAGGCGCTTGAGTCCTTGCAGCAGGAGATCGAGCACCTCCTGGCGCGACTTGGGCGTCAGGTAGTTGAGGTATGCGAATATTCCACACATTTTGGAGATGCCTCTGACGATTCCTACTGTGTTTTCTTTTCTGGTGATTTTCCACGTCGCCGAACAAACTTTCCGGTCAGCTGAGGCGGAGATTGCGCTGCTGTCGCTGCTGCTGCACTGCGATTGTCGGGCTTTTATCGCGACAGTCGTCGCTTCTCTGGAATTTCGTCGTTTAGTTTGTTTTTCTCTGATAAACTATTTGCTTTTACTATTGTTCTCTCCAAAAAAAGAACACGTCTCGCCAGTGCTGCCGTTCCGGCTACTTTATAGCTAGTTCTATTTCCAATAGTAAAGGGAACAAGAAATTCTAAGTGGAAAATTTCGGTAAAGTTTTATTATTATATTAAATAAAGCTTCTTAAAAGTATAAAAGCTTTTCAAAATTGTCATTTATACTGTTAAGATTCTATACAAACTGTAACGCATGTATATATATTTTATTTCAGAGTCAGAATTTTATTTATTTTGTCCTATGTACATTTATTTTGGCTTGCAAATTTATACATATTAAAATTTTTCATTCTTGAATTAATTCATAGAACTTGCAACATGAAATATAAATACTTGATTCTTTATAAGAAATTAAAATTGGTCAAACATTTATGTAAATAACCAATTCAATGGGCTGTTTAATTAATAATTCTTTGTCATTCGCAGTGACTGGCTGCCTTTATGTGTTTCACCTATCGGATGATGGAATGCTGAACTATTAAAAATAAGAAATAAGTTTTTATGTAACCTATACCTTTTCTATGATAATTATTAAGCATTTTTTTCCTTCTATCTGTACAAATAGAATAGCAAATCGACCAGAAACTGATCAGAATATTTAAACAAATACCTATCGATATACAGAAGTTCGGTCGTGATATGATTATTTTGCTATTGACATTTTATTATGTTGCCATCCCTAGTTTTCAATTAAGTTAGCATCACCAACATTGTGCAACGCGAAAACTGAGAAAAAATATATAGAATTTAATTTGCATTTAGGCGCGAATAGCGGCGATTAAAAATGACCGTAAACAAGCGCGACGAGAGCGCAACGCGTTCGCGATGCTTTTTTGACATATCGCTGGGCGGCCTAGGTGTGGGCCGCATCGTTTTCGAGCTGTACGGCGATGTGGCTCCGAAGACGGCTGAGAACTTCCGGGCCCTGTGCACGGGCGAAAAGGGCCTGGGCATGGTTACCGGCAAGAAGCTTCACTACAAGGGCGTCATCTTCCACCGGGTGGTCAAGGATTTCATGGTGCAGGCGGGCGATTTTAGTGCAGGCAACGGGACGGGCGGCGAGTCCATCTATGGCGGCACTTTTGAGGGTGAGTGTGCTTGTGTGTGTGTGTGTGTGTGGGTGCCGGCGTGTGTGTATGCTGGGTTCCGTGGTTGCAAATAAAATCAATACAGTGGGTATCCGATAGGATCAACGAAGGATGGAGAGGTTATTACTAAATAAAAAAAACTGTTTTTTGAACTAGAATTAACAAATCCCCCTAATAAAAGAAAGCGGAAACCAATCAATTAAATCAAATTTATAATTTCAGATGAAAGCTTTGAGAAGAAGCACGATCGCCCCTTCCTGCTGTCGATGGCCAACAGGGGCAAGAACACCAATGGCTCCCAGTTTTTTATGTAAGTGCGCCCATTCCTGGGCCACAAACCGGCGGAGTCCGGACTAACCCCGTCATAAAATTAGTTTCAGTTCTGTTTGCAGGCCCCCGAACCAGTCAAAAAAAATTAACTCTCTCTCCGTCTTATATATATATTATCTATTTAAACGTCTGTTGTTGTTCATTAATCTATTGCCATTTAGCCGTAGCCCGTGGGCAGCAAAGCGACCTTGCGTCCCACTATTGCCCAGTGGACAGATCCTCGAGAACCGACTGATCGACTGATCGGCAGATCCACCCACCAGTCAGCCTGTCAGCCAGCCAACCAACCATCCTAAGGCATTTGAATGACGTAGCCCGCCCGGCCCGGCTTGGTTCTCTCTGTCTCTCTCTGTAATTCTGCTCTCCCTGCCTGGTCGTCGGTCCTTGGTCTCTGTCTCTGTCGGCGGCGGCGGCGGCTCTCCAATGGATCTGGATCTCTCTGTAGATGCGATGGTGATCGGTCTCTGTGGTGTTGGTGGCTGTGCCAAATCCTGTGTGCCATCCACTAGTCTACACCTTTGGTCCTTTTATACTTTGTTGCACCAAACATTGTGTCCACCAACTACCGCCTTCTACTACTACCACCACCGCCACCGCCACCATCACCACCACCACAGCAACAAAAGCTGAAAACAACAACATCGATTACAACAACAACAACAACAACCTGCCTAATTGCAAACCAACAAAAAGTTAGCAAAGTGTAAAGAATATTTTTCTCTTCTTCTGTTTCTCATTGTAGTACAACACAGCCTGCGCCACATTTGGACAAGTAAGTATAAATCACAAAAAAAAATTACAGAAGGGGGACCGCAGATATCAACATGATCTCAGGATCTACATTAAACTTTAGTTGATATATAGAGTAAAGTTGCAAACGAGTCTACTTCTTTTCGATTGGATTCCGAAAAAATCGTTTTAATACAGTTTGAGAGCATCATTAAAATTAGTATTTAACAAAAAACATTTTCCCGAGCTTAGATATCCTAATACCAAGAGAATTGTATCACCTCCCTTCTCGGACAGCTTAGTCCTCTCTCTCCCAGTTCTTATTCCTACGTTACCCCTTCACATTTTCCTGTCGCATTTTAGCGTTTCATCGCCAAAGAATTTACCCGTAAAAAGTTGCACTTCATAAGTGGACCAGATTTTAAAAAAGACTTGAATGGCTTGGTTGTTTGTTTATTAATAGGTTTTAATTTGATTGACAAGATTCTAAATTAGTAAGAAGGCATTAATTACGGCTGATTAACAACGGTTTGTCAACATTTTAAAACCTTAATGTTTATTGGCGGTCAGTGACAATGCATCCTGTAAGAATCGATTACTCAGCTTAAAAACATCGATTAAATCGATTTTGTTGCAGCTCCAATATGCGGTCCCCATTCTCTGAATTTCCTCAATGGAATCACAATATTAAATATCACTCTATTGTCTTCCTTGCAGTATCCATGTTGTATTCGGCCAAGTTATATCCGGTCAGGAGTTGGTGCGACAATTGGAGGAGCTGCCCATCGATCGGAACTCGCGACCGCTGCAGGATGCGGCCATAGCCAACTGTGGCGAGCTAGTTAGACAGACAAAGGGTAAGCACGAGAACATGCCTGTGGATTTGGACTAATCCTTTATATTCCAAAATTCAGTCAAGAAGGAGAAGAAGCGCAAGCGGCGCTCTGCCGCCTCTGATGAGTCCAACAGCGAGGAGAGTGAGGCTGAGGTCAAGGCTGAGCGCAAGGATAAAAAGAAGAAGCGCAACCGCAAGGATACCAAGTCCAGCGATAGCGAAGAGTATGATATATTATATTAATGAAAAGAAGATCAAGTGGATTTTATTACTTATTTTTATTTAATTTCGGTTTAGCCCTGAAGCCAAGGGTCGTGGTAACGGCCGGAATGAACAGATTCCGCCTGATGACGAAGACGAGGAGCGAGAAGAGGGCGAGCTTCATCCGCTGGTCACAATTACAAAAATAGATCCGGACGAGATACCAGAGGTGGGCATTTATAAGATATTTTAGCATCTTTATCTTTACTTTCACAACTAGAGTTAAAAATATCATTTTTATAATGGAATTAACATGTCTTTGCTGTATTTATTTTCCGTTTCCAGGTATCGAACAGATTTCTAATGCGCGACGAGCGGTCCAGGTCCCGGGATCGCGATGATCGTGGCGGACGGGGACTAGACCGCGATCGGGGCAGGGAGCGGGATCGGGATAGGGAACGGGATCGTGATCGCAATCGCAACAACTTTGGCTGGTCGAAGAAACAGGCCCCGCCCACCTCGCGCAGCGGTCGCATAGTCAAAGGTCGTGGCGTATTTGTAAGTTCATAACCTCCCCCAACCTTACCCACACCTAACTCTTAACTCTGAAAACTTGCAGCGTTTTCGCACACCCTCGCGCAGTCGGTCGAAGAGCACAACGCCACCTCATTGGAAACATGCCCAGAAGCGTACCATCAAGCTGTCCGATCTGGAGCGCATCGAGGAGGAGAGCAAGATGCGCGAGGAGGAGGTGAAGCGGCGCGAAAATGAGCGAAAGCGTCGCCACGAGGAGGCCACCACCACCACCAAAATTCCCAAAAAGTCATTCTTCGAGCTCTCCAGCACCAGCTCCTTTGGCGGCAGAATGACGCCGGATAAAGCCTCTCCAGAACATAAAGCCAAGTCGAAGGACACAGGATCAGAGCGCAGCAAGGTTAAGGATAATGCCGGCGAGAAGGAAAAACCGAAGGATGGCAACAGCCCCCTCAAGCGTCGCAAATCCGTGGACATGAATGCCTTGGACTACGAACAGCAGACGGATAGCGAATCGGAATCCGAAGGCGAGGTAAAGGTGAAACCACCACCCAGCAAGGGACAAGCCAAGGTGGAGGCTTCCACCAGCCGGGATCGTAATGCCAAGCGTGAAGATAAGTCTCGGGCCAAGCACAGCCGTTCTGTTTCCCCTGGCCGTCGGCATTCGCCGGCACGTCGCCAGCAACGTTCGCCCGCCGGCCGGCGTCCTGGCCAGAATTCCCAACAGAATCAGGGCCAAAATCAGAGCCAGTTAAATCGCAATCGGCGCAATCCGTTTGCGGACAGGGATCGTCGCCGACGGTCGCGATCACAGGATAATGAATACCGCAATCGTTTCCCCTTGTCTCCAATCCGAGGAAGGGGCTCACCGGGTGGCGGCGATCGCCGGCGTGCGCAGCGTTCTCGCAGTCGTGGTCGCAGGCAGGATTCACCGAACTACAAGCGCCAGGACTCGGCAGGCAGAAAGCGTCAGGAATCGCCGGGAAAGAAACCGGCCGACTCCGACGACCGAAAGAGGGAGGAGTCTTCAAACAAAAAACGTGGCGATTCACCGGGAGACAACAGGGATGAGTCGCCGCTCAGGAAGCGCAAGAATTCCACAGGCAAGAAGCGCGAGGATTCACCTAGGGGACAGCGAGAGCGAGAGGATTCCCAGGGCAAGAAAAGGCAGCGTTCCCAGAGTAAAAATCGAGACGATTCGCCAAACAAAAAGCGTCAGAGTTCGCCCAAGGGCAAGCGACAGGATTCCCCTGGCAAAAGACAGGATTCACCAGGCGGCAAGCGCCAGAATTCACTAGGCAAAAAGCGTCAGGACTCGCCTGAGAGAAAACGCAAGGATTCGCCCGATAGAAGGCGCAAGGATTCTCCTGAGAAAAAGCGTAGAGATTCGCCTGACAAGAGACGAAAGGATTCGCCCGCCCGGAGGCGCCAAGAATCATCCGGCAGACGACGACAGAATTCTCCGGGACGAAGGCGGCACGAGTCCCCGGACAACCGACGCAGTCGCAGTCGCGGACGCCGCCACAGCTCAACGCGCAGTCGCAGTCCCTCAACGAGTCGCTCCCGCCGTCGCCGCCGTTCCCGCAGTCCCGAACCGAAGCTCACCTCGGCCCTGCCCCTAGATGAGGATCGGGAGAAGGCGGCTCGCGAGAAGATGCAGAAGCGGGCCGAGGCTGCGTTGCTGCTCAAAGAACACATGCGCAAGGAGATCGAGCGGGAGGAGGAGCGCCGCAAGGAGATGGCCCAGGAGGAGGAGGAGCGTCGGGCTGAGAAGCATCGCGAGGACGAGCTGGAGAAGGAGCGCACCACCCGAGAGCTGAATGAGCTGGAGCGCCTGAAGGCTGAGACTTTGAAGAAACTGCAGGACGAGGAGCGGGTAGATTCGAGTGCAGCTGGGGGAGCTGCAACCGAGGAAGCAGGCGGCGGAAACGAGGCCAAGGCAGAGGCCAGCGCTCGAAGCAAGCGCGAGTCGAGTCCGGAGGACCGGCACCGCGACAAGAAGCGCAAGCATAAAAAATCGAAGAAGACATCGGCGCGTTCCG
Organism: Drosophila parvula; assembly: GCA_018904695.1. NCBI lineage: Eukaryota > Metazoa > Arthropoda > Insecta > Diptera > Drosophilidae > Drosophila > Drosophila parvula. The sequence continues at coordinate 60,468 of JAEIIG010022586.1, forward strand.
ACTCCGATTAGTTCGGATATATCCTAGCCAGTAGCAGCGAACCAGCAACTTTAGACTTTTACACGAAATTAAAAATGTATAAAACTCACGCCCCTCGGTTCTATGTAATGGTGAGCGTTCAATAAAGACAGGCGTCATTGTATTCGGTAATAATATATATGCAATTATTCTTAATTATAAAGCAAAGTTAAAGATTAATATTTAAAAGTGAAGAACATGGGAAAAAGTCAAATCCTGCAGCGTCAGCTGGCTGCTGTCAAAAAGCTGGATGCTACGAGACTGCTGCTGGGTTGGATGAGTATTTTTCCAAATTTGTATTTATTTTCCCGGCCATTTTTAAAACGTAACTTTATTTAAATTCAAATGTTATTTATTTATCCTTTCTTTCCTCTCTTACTTTCTTTCATTCATTTTTTGCTATTTTTTTTTTTGCGCCTTCCCTTTCAACTCATTCATAAGCCCGGTGTGAGCTTTCGCCTGCCGCTGCTGCAGTCGATGCCGGCGCCGCGGCTGCCATTGAAATTTCGACTTCGTGCGTCGCAAACAAAAACAAAAGTTGCCGTCGCCGGCAAAATGGAAGCTTGCCACTGCTGGCTTCGCAGCCGATTGCTCTGCCGGCGTCACCTTTACAAAGCTTTGATGAGAACAAATGTTTGAGAGAGCTCTCTCTCTTTTTACCCGGTTAAGTAAAACACTCGCACTGTCAGTCGACTGTTACCATTAGGGAATGTTAACTAACATGCATATAAACTGTGAAAAGTTTATTCAAAATATATCATTTAATCTTATAATGTTTTTGAGTTAGTCACAACATTTAATTTTCCCAATTATGTTTGGTAAGGTAACATCTATAACATCTATTTTACCGTTATCGCATTTTCTTCAATTATAGGATCTTTTAATATGAAGTTATTTAGTCTTTTTGGAGGGCAATCTTGGATGTGTAGCAGTTGATAAGGGGTGTAATCCGCATAGATTCAACTGGTAGTGTGGGTATAAAGGTCATCACATTTTTTATGGTTTTAGAGCACATTTATCATAAGAACATACTTGTCCGATTATCCAATGAAGTCACTGCATGTAGATCTTATCTGGCATCTATTTGGCACTATAGTTGGGCCATAATTTTGGTAAAATATTTCTCAGTGTGAAGCCGAATGTTCACCTTCCGCCTCGCTGTTAACATTGTTATTGTTTCCCATGAACAGAGTATCATGAAGCGGTTATGTTAGTTAACAGCAGACCCGAAGTTCGTTCTGCGGGTAAATATCTCGTTTTTTGTTGAAATTTTACACTGGGCACTGTTAAAGAAATGTTTCGTTGTGGATTTCAATTGTGGACTTTGTGGACCACAAATTGAAACCCGCACGCAAGTTCAAAAAGTTTTCAGTAAAAAAAAAAAAGTCTACAAAGGCGGTTGTGTTTGGACGTGTTTGCTCCGCTCGCTCATCGCAATTGCGGGCGCGTTTCTCGAGTAATTTTTGCCTTTGCCGGCGCTTGTGAATTTGCGATATTTTGGTGTGCTTGCGTGTGTGTGTGTGTGTGCAACAAACAAAAATTAAACAAGCTGAACAACAACAATAATTGCAGCTCCAATATTGAATTGTGCGCGTAATTTATGTACGAGTGCGTGAGTGCGAGAGAAACACAAACGTAAAACGGAAATGCAAAAAAGACAACAAAGGCAGTGGCGGTGAGGTGGAGGGGGGACGATGGAGGCAACAGGAGCCGGTGCAGCCGGAAAGAGAGAAGAAACTACGAAGAGAATGAAAGAGCGAGCGAGCAAGAGGCTAATGAAAACGAAATGTGATTCATTGGCTTTATCAATTGTCCAAATTCCGGCATTGTTTAGTCCTGTGTGAAATAAATTATGACATAATACAACAAAGAGAGAATAACAAGACGACGGTAGCGAAGAAGAAGCAGCTGAAGAAGAGACTCAAAGTGCGTGGAGTGCGTATGTTGTATGTGTGTGTTGGTGCGGACTTGCGAGAGGCTTTGTGTGCTTGTGTGGGGGTGGTAAAAATACTTAAAAACTGCCGAATTCCAAACAAACAAAGCCAGCCAGAAAGGATAAAGGAATAGAAAACAAAACAAAAGAAAAGACAACAAGTACAAGTACAGTAGTTAATGCAGAGACCCAATGAAAAGGCACAAAAACCAAAAACCAAAGCAAGAGCGTAGCAAAAACAAGGAGCAAGCGGCGGCAGCACCAGCAGCAGCAGCAGCAGCAGCAGCAGCAGCAGCGACGCCGGCAGCAAAAGCTTAGTAAGCTGCGCTGCTGTTGCTTCTTCTTCTGTGTTTTTTCCTCGTTTTTTTCCGTTTATTTTTCGCAAACAAAATGTATATGATGCTGTGATGAAGAAACGAAGCGAGAAGAAGCAGAGGAAGACGACGAAGGAGCAGAGCGAGCATAATAGAAGGTAGAAATTTCGAGGAAATCGAAATTTGCGTCGTTGAAATTCGTTTGTTCTCCTTGCTTCCTCTCGCTTCGCCTCCTCCGCCTCCTCCCCCTTCTGCTACGCTCACTGTTATCCATGCTGAGCGCCTGATTCCTTGCCAGTGTGCGTGTGTTTGTGTGCCTGTGTGGCCGTGTGTCTTGTGCAAAAATTCGCATACAATTTGTTTTATATAACAACAACTACCCCAATATGATTTCCGCTCAGCAGCTCCTCGCCGTTTTTTGCTTATCTCCCAATTTTCGGTTTTATTTTACCAAAAACTTTTTCAGCCACAGCTGAAATTTATATATGTGGGGATTTTTTATTCTTAAAAAAAAAAGGAAAAGAAAAAGTTGTAAACAAAGCGGCCAACTCGCTGGGCTGTAAACAAATAAACGCAACTGTATACAAAACATTCGCCGGCAGCAAAAAAGCGAAGCTTAAAATTCGCCAAGCACTTTTTGCATTTTTCTTTTGATTTATTGAATCTTTTTTTCTGTTTTGCTTCTGCTCTCTCACAAAGCCAAAAAAAAAACAATTGTCATACGTGCACACAGAAAAAAATAAATGTCATAAATATTATATCAATAAAAGTTATAAACTTTCAAATTGATGTTCTTGTAAGCAAGAGTTTATATAAAAACTTGATGTTTAGATACTAAATATAATATTAATTAGGAATATTAAAAACAACTTTATAATGATCGAAAGAAGGAAATTAAGTAACCTTGAAAGGAAAAATTACGAAGATTTTATGAAACATCTAATCTTTACTGATTCGACGATACATACATATAAAAATAATTAAAGGTACTATTACTATTACTTTTATTATTATACACTTTTCTTAAACAGAATTTACACATATGTTGGAAACAAATTAGTTTAACTAATAATTTCATTCCGTTGTCAGAGGAACAAGATGAATTCTTGCCCACACTTTCTTTTTGCTCTGCATTATAATTCCCAACTAAAGCTTTAGTTCTAAATCGGATATGATGACATAGAAATGGTTCCCTTCTGAAATAGCTTTGTATAAACGACAATTACTTTCTTCTTTAAAGATATCCGTGGGGCTTGGACCAAAAATTGGATTATAATTAATTTGTAAAGTCAAGCTTAAGTCTGCAAGACACTATTTCTAAAAGGAAATATTTGTTATATGTTGTATCTAGACTCTAGTACTTTTCCATCTTAAAATGCGGCTATCGCAGTGTATAAAAACTTTGTCTGTGCTGCGACATTCCGAGCTTTACTTTACTTTACTTTGCATGGCTTTTTTGCACTCTTTTTGCAAAGCCTTTGATAGTTGAAAAAGCAATAGAAATAGCAACAACAACAAAAACAACGACAGATATTATAGTAATGGCGACGCCGTCGAAATATATTTTAGCATTCATTTATGCGAGTTTTTTTCGAGCTTTGGTTTGCCGCGCGAATTCGCGCACTCGAGATAGAAATGTATCTTCGAGATACACGCGCCTTTTGTGGAATTGAAATGTGCCCCGTCGCCTTTTATGTGGCATCATCACCGTCATCAGCATCTCAGCATCATCGTTATTATTATTACTACTATTATTATTATTATGGTGATGCGTGCGTAATGGAAGTACTGCCTGAAAGAATCTGAACAGAAGAATCTGGGAATTTATGGCAGCTTAAATCCGAACACACACACACTCAAAAAGCCTGTACAAATTTAATGCAGATTAAAGGATGAGAGAGGATGTTAAATTAGCGGTGAATGGGTCTCAGATAGGAACAGGCTAAAAGGCTTCACAGAAAAAAAAGTTACTAGGATAGATATAATACTTTTGATTCAATGAACAAGCTTTTATATTAAATATCTCGTATAAAGTGGGTTTTAGGGTATTTCTTGAACCAAAGCAACTTAAATAAATTTGTTTTTAGCTTAAATGTTTGTACATTTAACAGTTACATGTACATTATCTATAGACATTCAAAAACTAATATGTTACATGCTAAAATTAATTTTATATGAATAGATAAATGTCTTCTAAAATCAATTAATAATGTAAATATCTCTTATATGCTTATATAAGCCAGATAAAAGGTTCTCACTAACTCATAGACTCCCCTCTAATAGTATTTTTAAAACTATTCTTCATTTTAAACTTCATGTTAACTACTTTAAGCTAAAGCTTAGAAACAACATAACTTTAATTTATAAAACCGCCCAGAACCAGGGAGCAAACTTTGGTTGGCTTTCGTAGAAACTTTTTACAACTTTATGGCTTCTAAAGTGTAATCAACTAAATCATGGAATATTAAAAACAACTTTAGACCTGAACTTTCCCTTGTAAAACTTTATTATATTTGATTGGAACTTTGCACATACTAGTATACCATCAACGAATAATATGTTATGCAATATTTAGATGGGGGAAATACATTATTTTCGAATTTTATTCTTTTTTTTTTTGTATGCTGTATGTATGTAATTTTATGGGCTAATTCTTATCGAATCTTTTTGAATGCTCTTTCCTTTGTAAAATTGATTTTTTATGTAATTTCATCCCCCAAATGGCAGGCTTGACTGTTCCCCAAGCTCCGCCGTTAAAACGCTTCATACTTCCATCAATTTCCCGATTTGTGCGCTGACAACAAATGACATTGGCGCCGGGCCATCATGTTTAGCGGCATGTTTGTGCGGACTATTAAACAAATTACGTATACGCACTGTTGCTCGCGTAAAATATTTATGCGTGTGCCCAAAAATATATTAGCATACTTTTGTGTGTGTGTGTGTGTGTGCGAGACCATAGCTGAGTGTGTGTGTGTGTAGGTGGAGTGGGTGCGTGCGTGGGTGTGTGCATTAGATTAGTAAATAAAATTCGGTGATTTGATTTCTCCCCCATTTCCGTCCATTTCCGAAAGCCAAACATCGCCGTGAGAGAGCAGCAATGGGGAAATGCTCCTGCTAATCGAATTGACTGCCAATGTGAAGAGTTCGTTAACGTTCCAATAATCGCGACCGGAAAAAAAATAAAAGATATCTACATTGAAATATATATTTAATTAAAATCGCGGTTGGGCCACAAGAAAGGAGCTACGGCCCCGAAATCGGTGACAACCAACGTTGGATTGCAATGTTTTTGTTTTACAATCGACGCCTCTTTGTGATTCAACTCATTGAGATCCTGCTGCTGCTGCTAACCGACAACAATGGACGACTGACACTGACCAAGGAGCCGACAACAGGTAAGCACTTAACACATTCTAATCAAATTATAAAGAAATTTAACATTTTATAGATTGTTATTAAAAGTTATAGCTAAGTTGGGGTCGTATTTATGAAATAATTGTCAGAAAGTTTCCCAAGTGGGATAGTAAAACAAATACATTGTATTTTAAGTATGTAGGATGTTTAAATATAAGTTGTAAAAGTTTCTCAAGAGGTACCTACGCTTTTTAAGCATTTTTCTATTGACACTGGGCTACTTTTTGGCAACACTGATTCCAAGTGGGAGCTGGAACTCCACCGGGGACCCGCAAAACTTTAGGCAATAATCATAAACTAATGGCGTAACATGGCAGGCGTGTCCGCATTCCACTCCAAAGGTCTTTCAAGACTCTCAACGGGAAGTACGGCACACAGCAAAAAAAAACTTGTTGAGTTTCAAGGGGTTGATATTGGGGTGTCGGTTCGGGTTCGGGTGTTTGTCCCCGGGATTTCCACGGCCAAATCCCATAAAGAAAATCAGCAACATGAAATATTAAAGTTGGTAAAACACGCGAGAAAAGTTTTTCGGTCTTCCGCGGCACGATTCCTGTGAGGATTGTGGCGTCAGGCAGGAGCTGCCAGCCAGCCAGGATAACTACCCCTTGCCATGGCTTTGTGAATGTTTTATTTTCGGCAAATGCTCTACGCCTTTTGGGGGTTGCTGTCCGCCCCCCTATGGAACCCCTCTTGGATTCCGGAATTGTCCTCTTGCATGTACGCTGGCTATTGCGAGGTTATTGCGTCGTTGATTTGGCTAAGCGAGGTTATAATTCTAATTTATTGTAAGTGAACAAGTCAAAGGCATGACTTGATAGGCGACGGCGGGTGCCTATCTCATTTCAAGGACCCCACGATGAAAGATTTGGCTTTGAGCTGGCAAATTAGACGACAAATTCAGGACTTACTTACCTGACGGTATTCGATTTGTTCCTAGAATTATACCACCCTCATCATCATCCGACGGCCACCTGCCGTGTTCCCACGTTTTTAATATAGCCATTTCAAGAGTTCCCCCCTCTCAACAAATTCAAATAAAAAATGTAAAGTTTTTCGTTTGATGTCGGATACAACAAAAAAAATAACCATATGTGTGCTGGCCATCACAAATTTTTACAGTTGTCGCTCGTAAACGGAAGCTTTAAGGCATTATAATATTGATTTTTCATGCCATTTATGCTATATTTCTTTAAAAATAAAGGCATAATATCATACCCAGTGTGTCGAATGGTGAAAATGGAACAACTTAGAACCTTTTCTATGGATAATATATTGAATGGCTAAAAACAATTGATAAATAATTTATAAACTTTAGATTGGATTGTTTGTTGATTAGTTTGTTTGTTGAAAATAAATTCCTAAGCTCTTAAACTAATGAAAAACTACATAAGAACGTTAGTACTTCTTTACAGAAATGTAAATTTAATTGATATTCAATTTAACTGGTGCTCTTGTTACCAACATTTATTTCCATATTTGCCAAGCACACAATATTTGATATATTATATTTCAGTTGAATCAATAAAGAGTTCCTGCTGTTTTGCAGCATTGAAATAAATGAATACAAATCGTTCAACGTTTGTTACATGTTATCTGTCACAATATAAGCAAATAAACTAACCTTTTCCCGGAAAGTTTAATTAAATGACTTTGGTTTGTACCTATTTATTGATCAAATTGTTCTAGAGATTGCAAAAAATTGTCAAGCGGTTAACGGAATGCGCTGTAGTTCCTCCAATATCCTGAAATCAAATACTTGCAAATGGGGAGCGATTACTGTGAGTCGGTGAGCCACCCGCATAAAACGATTCTCCTGCAACATATTGGATTGCAAGGGACAATCAATCAATCCGAGACACATCCAGCAGCGGTCATCCCTCATTCATCAGGCCCTCCCCACTAGATCCTCCTCCGGTGTGCCCATGCCAACCCGCCAAACCCCCCGCACGACCACATACAATCATCAACTATTTATCCCCAATTGCTTGGAAGAATCGCTCCGAGTGCAGGGCATGGGCAAGTTCATGAGGCCCAGCTTCGAAGCAAACCGAATGCGAAAACTTTGCACACATGACGGAGCAGAGGGTGGGTGGCGGTGCCGGGAAATGGTGGAATTGTGGGCGGGGTCGTGGGGATAAGGGGGTGCGCCAGAGGCAAAGGCAAAAGTCCAAGTCAAACGACTAAGCGGCATGTCGTCAATAAATTTTCCATTAAATTCAAAGTAACCCAAAACAAGCAAAAACGGAGCAAAAAAAAAAAAAAAGCGAGTAGAGAAGGAAAAACCCAAAAGGAGGAAGGTATCCGAAGGAACATGGCGCAGAACACTACATAACTTTTCCCTGTTATGTGTTAGTATGTGTGAGTGTGTACGAGTGTGGTGGTCCGTTTATATTGCGAAATTCACGAAGTCTTGGTTTTGCAAAATCATAGACTTAGTTGCTAGATGAAGAAATATGTTATGTAATGGATTTTAAACCAATATGATTGTTCATCTATATATTATCGATAAAATTGTAAAAAAGAGAATATGAATAAGATGCGTAACGCGCATACATTTGCATTGCCAACAGCAAAGTTTCTGCTAAAGTCGAAAGTATTTCAAAAGATCGTCAACAGAGGTCTTTGCAATGAGGGTAAGGTAGAAACGAACAAAACACCGATTTAATCTTAAGGTTAACCTTAACAAGACCTTGAGAAAATGATCAGAACTCATATGACACTATATGTTTTCATGAAAAGTCCTCCCCATCAACGCTGTGCGGATGTGGGTGTATCTTTCCCGGAGCTGAAGTGTATGTGTATGTTTGTTATTGGTATAGCTTCCTGCTTTCCGCTTGCCTGCCTACTTCGGCAATTGCCTTCAACTCGAGCCTCTTATTCAATTTTCGCTGGCGTGTGGCGCCATCTAGCGCCCACTCCCGGCAAAAACCCCAACAGCAGCAACAACAACAACAACAACAATAACGATAACAACAATAGCAACAGCAACAAATGGCAGGCAGCATTGAACGATATTGTTGCCGCCGGCAATACACTGCAGGCTCACCATAAGCTATGGGGCAACCCACAACATCCACGAGACATCAACAACAAAAGCCTGAGATGGGAGATGGAGTAGTCTTAACCGTGAAAAATCGAAGAATTATATACTCTTTGGATTACGCTTAACGCTGTTTCTACAACATAAAGTTTTCCATTATCGAATTACCTGTAACTCAGGTGAAATACAGTGATTGCGGTATTGAGCGATTAAACTTGAGATGTTTTTAATCTAACCTTAACCTAAGCTAATTCTTTAAATTTATTTATCGATGGAATTAAGCTATTAAGAAAAATGTAATACTACTTTAAAATCGATATAAATCTAATTTAACTTAACACAACAAGGAAATGGTTAAAACTAAACTTCTTTTTCTTAAATGAAAAATAAATTGGTTTTCTAAGAGAGCAATATTTCCTAGTTCTTTTGTGGAATATCTTTACTTTCTTTACGTTTAATTCCTGGTAAAGATGCAAACATCTACTGACAAGAGCTTCGGATACAAAGAACTCTAAAATACGCACCATCTGTATATTGCCAATTTATATGGTTTATTTTAGTTAGGTCAGCTTGTTGTTGTTCTGTGAAATATTCATCTTCAAAAGATGACAAAAACACCCTTTTTGGCCGGCATATTTATTACGGAAAACCTTTTCATTCCTTGGAGGAGAAAATACCATTTTTGGTGAGGGTATAACAACAGCATCAGCAATAAGTTTTCTTTTGCGGATCTTTGCTGTTGCTTCAGTTGTTTTTGTTGTTGTGGGTTGCTGGTTTATTCATATCTCGCAGATATTGTTGTTGTTGTAAGCTGCTGCTGCTGCTGCTGGTGGAAGCAACAACCCAAAAAGCTGCCTCCAAAAGTGCTCCATATTCATATGCAAATAGGAAAAGGCGAGGAGGACCTTTGTTCCTCAGCCGGCTGCTGTTTTGTTGTTGTTCTAGGTAGTTGTTGTTGTTGTTGTTGCTGTGGCGGGTGTTGTTCCAGGCTGCTGGCACTATTGTTGTTATTGTTCTGTCGCGTTGGCGTTGGCGTCGGCGTCGGCGTCGACTGCATAGCTGGCGCCCCTAATGCTTGGATTTCAATTTTCAAGTGCTTCCTGCTGCGGTTTGTTGCTGTTGCTCTACGCTCTGCTATTTGACATCTCAAGCAGCGTTACAACAACAACAACGAATGGCAATAACAGCAGCCCCAGTCCCCGCGCCCATTTGCCATGAAGAGAGCTTCTGCAAAAACAGTTGAAATAACAACTTGAGGAGTCAACGTTTTGCTAGCCGCAATAGAAAACAGAAAATCGGCTCATCCAGACCACAAATGCAAGCCGTTTCCCCGCTCTTGACTGGATGAGTGCCCCTACTATGGCCCCATGATGACGATGGCGATGGCGTCGACGCTGGCCACGAGTATGAGAGGACGACGATGAGCCTAAAATGCTTCAGGCGCCGGCTTACATTCGGTGCTGTGAGACACCGGGGACGGGGACGAGTACAAGCGTTATAGCGTGTGTGCTGAAGACTTTGCCGTAGATTCGAGGATTGTAACTAGCGGACTTGTCCTGGATTCTTGTGGATGCTTAAGCTCCACTTTTAATGCCCAAAAATGCTTACAAAAATGCTACTAAGCTGATACACTTGTATGAAATTAGGGTATTTATCTTGGTACACAAAGGTAACATAATTACTTAAACATAAAGGTATTATGTAGCCATTACTAATGTCCCTGAACTTATTCATAGATTTCAGAAATAATAAGTTTTACCATTTTGAAACACCTGTTTTAAGCTTCCAACGAAAGCAAATATATTATCTGGATGCTGTTAAATATGTTTACCTGCAGCACAACTTTTGTGATGACTTGGCAAACTTTATTTTTTCGATGTACTTAGATGTTTTTAGAGCGCATTCCCTCTGATTAAAGTATCCCCACATGCACAGGAGACACTGTCGTTGGCCATGACTATGACTATGACGATGACGATGACGATGCTTCTGCCCAAAGGATCCTGTGCAGCCGTTTCCGGTTTATAGCCTCATTGAAAATCCTCGCTGATGCCGCTGCCCTGACAGCTTTAAACTGATTGCTCGCACATACAGCCACAGCCCTCAGTCCTCAGCCACACCTACACCTACACCTACACCTACACCTGTACACCAGCCCACACCCATACCCACAGCCATGCAGCTGTGTTTGTGAGAAAATTCTGGGAAATCAGTTAAGTACATCGCAGACCTTTCCCCCGACGGCAATTCGCAGTTGGCAGGAGAGCAAAGATTTTTCTACTTTCTCGTGGCGAGAAAAATCTTTGGGAAAATATTTTATAAATTTCATAATCTTCTAATGGCAACGACAAGGGTCGACGCGAGTGCCGGGAAAACATATTTCCTTTTTGCCCTGACAATTATACGGAAATCATCCCCCTCCGCATCCGCAACGACTCTTATCTGACGCGTGTGGCCGGGAATGGAAAAAATTATATAACAAATTCTATTAGTTCAATTAGACAGTTGGTGTGGACGGGAGCATCCATTTTCCAGGAATACTAATGAGAGGGAAAACTGAAAACTGGAAAAAGGTGTGAAAATGCGCAATGAAATGAAATGTTTGGAATGTTTTAAAAGGATCTAAAACCTTTAAGTAATTTACATAAATCCAAATAAAGACTTACCTAAAGTTCTCAATTACGAATTGATAAGTGAAGAGTGAAGAGAAGAGAATACACTTCTTAATTGCCACGAAAAATGAGTGCTAATTATGTTTCTTAGCTTCTTGATTTATTTATTCGTATATTTATTTTTAGTTAACAATTATTCTCTGCTAAATTATTATAGTATAAAGTTATCTTTAATTGGGATACGGAGGGAACATAAATTATTGGACTACTAAATATTATTAAGCTCAATGAACTTTAAAATATTATTCTTTATGGGTAACAATGACTACTCCGGGAAAACGACAGATTGTAATATTTAAAAATTATTCTAAATGCCTAATTTTGACTATTTGGCGACAGAAAGGTAGCCCCAATCATTAGCGCCTAATGGAATGAGGTTCCGGGTAGATATAGGTGGAACGGAGCAGTCAATTAGGGCAAGAAGCGTTGGTGACTTGGCTAATACATAAACGAACTTATATGAATAAAAAGAGCACCAGTGCAGAATCTCAGCTTATGCCACCAAAAGCATATATTAATAATTGTTTTCTAGGGATTCAATAAATAATACGTGCTCTTTTGTTAGAGGGTTTTAGGATTGAATCAGCAGACTAGACCTCGAGTCAGCAAATAGACTCGTTAAGTTAAGTAATTAATAGAGAATATTATTTATAGAGAAACTTCTAACAAGAGTTTAAGTTATTTTCCGTCGGCTTAAACTATTATTTAAACTTCATCAGACTGGGCAGCTAATTCTTTTTCCCCTAGCAGTTTCCTTCTCAGTTTAACTTGTTTACATTTATTTTATTTTCACATCATCATAGATTACGCTTCCACCCTTTTAACTCCCAAAATGATCAACTACGAAATATGGCCAAGTCAAAAAGTGTTTCCTATTAAAATCGTCTAGACGGCGATGACAAAAGTTTTTGTTTACTACTTACTTCGCCTTGTTGTGAAAATTAAGTTGTTTAGAAAACGTTTTCTGGGACACCAGACAAAAAAAAGCGGACTAATAAAGGTGGCTGATATGATAGGTATACGAAAACCATTAAATTTCATTCATAACAGGTGAGAGGAGTAGATGTCATGGAGCAAACTTAACTCATAAAAAAAAAGAAAAGAAAATGGGGACTAAATAGGCTGCTGGCAGGCCATGTGAATGGGCACGCATGTGATGTGTGATTTTTTCTTATGGTACTTTTCCGCTTGGTCCGACACATAAGCATATTAAGGCCTCTCTTTTCGCCCCAGTCAAACTGCGAATTTCATAGAAAGTTTAACGGGGAGGGGAGCAAAAAAAAATAAGAAATATAAAATGGGAGTAAAACGGAAAAATTGTACAAAAAATATCCCCCTTAGTCAGCATGATATTTCAAATTTTATTTCTCCCCCTGCAACATGTGCCATGCGTCAACTTCTTTCAAAATGTTTATATAAAATATAGAGAGAGAGTGGAAAAAAAAACATATTAAAACATAAAAATGGAAAGCAAGGCAGGCAACTCAAGGCGACTCCTGCCCACTCCGCCGTAATGGCCAAAGTGCTGGCGTTTGGCAATTAAAATTATTATTAGAAGTTAGTTGGCATGAATTTGCGTAGCCGTGGCGCCGCATTAGAAAACTTTTTCCCATTCGGGCGACCGTGCCTTGAAGTTTCTGCCAGAAGTGGAGCGGGTGTGTGTGTGTGGGCTGGGTCATAAATGAGATGCTTTAATAGCGCGCCAAAACGCGCCTTTAAATTAAACTGGGTCTGAAGTTTAAAACTTTGTCAAACGTGGCCTAGATGACGCCGCGCTTTTATTTTTCCAATGGCTCGCGGGGCGTGTGCAACTCGGAATGCCAAGAGCCTTAATGTCATATTATTTCATTGGCAATTAGATATATTTACAGTTTATAAACGAGAGGTTCAAATGATGATTATGGCCAACAGACGGAGTGTGGCGCAGATGTTGGGATAGTTAAAGAAGGAGACTTGAGATAAATATAAATACTATATTATAATATGTTTAACATTTAAGGGGTATTGTTTATCTAAGTTTTGAATGTTATGTTAATTTTTAATTTGTTACATCTGTTGGGCTGTCTTTTAAATACTTTAAAGCTCTATTTAGTAAAATAGTTATTTTTGAAATGCGAATCAAGGATTTAAATGAAGAATAAATAAAACTAAAAGAAATAGACTTTATTTTCAGACAAGATCTAATTAGATAAACATTTTAAGGCTAAATTAGAACTCATTTGTTCCCAACTTAGCTTACAAATGACCCCAGACAACCATAATTATAATTGCGGTTCCGTAAGAGTTCAAATGGTTCTTACCTCCATTTTGTTTGGCCGATCGCTCATTCAATTCATGACTCCCGGTGACTTGATTTATAAGCCCTCTTGCAGGCTTCACTTGCCCAATTGTTTAACCATTCTTCAATATAAATCCAACCAATTTGAGTGGTTCGTTCCTATGTCGGAATTCATCTCCTTCCCTCTGGCCTCCTACCCGCCGGAACAATATTGTTTGTCATTGTTCGTTTGACTGCTTTACGCACAGAGTTCGTCTGTCCGTCCAGCAACACTTTGCGAACGAACAACAATGAAAATAGCACTTACAACTTGAACCTGGCCCTGCAACCAACCTCTCCTCCCCTCGTCGCTGTGCGGGTCCGGTCGACAGTGGCAAGTACAAATAAAATCCATTAAAAGTAGTACCACGTGTAAGCCGAGTTTTTTTTCTCCTTTTTCCCCCGTCTCCCACTGAGTGTGTGTGTGTTATTTATTTATTTTTTGTTGTATTAGAATGACGCATATTATTGACAAACAACTGGCGAAAAAATAGAGACAAGTGGCGGTGGAGGTGGTGGTGGTGCTGGGGGGCATGGGACAGGTGGGCAGGTAGAGGCGGTAATTGACGCTTTGGTCATGTTGCCTGCAACTACAAAAACAAACGAAAAAAAAAGGCACAAAAGAAATAAACAAAAAATCGACAATGGCAAAGAACTTTGTGTCCGATCATGTCGATAGGCGAGTGCCCCCTCCGAAATCCCCCCAATACACTTACCTGAGTCGCTATTTTCAGCCAACGAAATATGTTCAGTCAGTTTGAGCATAAAAGCAGATTTCATAGTTGATGGGGGAGGGTGCAGAGGGTGTAAGTTCTCTTTTTTTTCAACTTTTTTGCCTAGTCACTGTGTGGCCAAGAAAACAAAACAATTTGTGGGAACCTGTGTGTGTGTGTGTGTGTTGAGTTGTGTTGTTGGTCCTATTAAAAATAAACGCGACTTTCAAGTAGTTTGTTATTGTTGTTAGGTGAACTCAACGCGTGTAGATGCGAAAACATATCATAAAGGTATGAATGCACAGTAAATAATTGAAAAATATAATAAAAACTATAAAATTCAACATATTCTAAATCAAACAAGCAGAAATATTGGGGGATTCGTATTCGTATTTACTTTATAAATACAAGAAGTCCACAAAATATGATCAATAATACATTAAATATCTAAAAATCACAGATTTAAAGCATTAGTAGGTAGAATCTTTTTATAAGTACCTTTTATATATTGATGTGATATATTGCCTTCAAATCTTTTAAAATATTAAATGAATCTCTCAAAGGCATATCCTGTAAATAAGTTCACAACTTAGTGACAACAAATCGATAAAGGGACTTACCTGGAATTAAAAGAAAACCCACAAAATGAAGAAGAAAAAACTGTGATTTGTAGATACATTTATTTTAGAGTGTGCAGACCCAAGTGGAGAGTGGTCAGGAATAGTAAAGACTGATATAGAGACAGGGTACTGGCTGGCTATGTAGCCGATGTCATTTATCTACTCTTGTTCAACTTTGAGTGACAACGCCTCTCCTCTAGTTCTTCTCTTTATTATTATTTTTTTGTGTTTTCTTGTTCCGTCCGTGTCTGTGCTGTCATTTGAAAACAACATTATTACTACTATTATTATTATTGTGAGTATTATCAGCCAGTTTCGAGTTCATTGAATTTGACTAGAGACCGAAGGAACGGCGACAGGGTGGTGGTGGCGAAAAGTACACACGAGTTCCGCCGGGAGCTGGAGGAGGAGCCTTGGCAGGCGAAGTGGGTCAGCGTAATCAACACAATCAGTGCCCAGGAATGCCACCACCTCGCCTCTAAAGGTTCCCAGCTTTCCTCCTGGTCAGCAGTTCAACCTCCCACCGCCCCAAGAGAAATTTCTCCGTCTAAGTTTCGTGTTTGCGTTGGCTTTTGCTCACCATGACAACAACAGGAACAACCCATGATGATTGCAATAAATGAAATTAATGCGTATTTGAAAGAGCCAGACAGGCGAATCAATTGACAAAAATGGAGTGTCCCATTTTGGGTGATAGCGGTGGAGGAGAGAAAAAAAATAATACTACACACACACACACAGACACACCCCCGAAAAGAATGAAAAGTAAAAATATTTTGGCATTCAATTTCGTGTCTGCGGGGAATGCTTTTGCCTTCATAACAATTTTTTTTGTTGTTTCTTTGCTCTTTTTCTTATTTCTTTACCAAATCCGTAAAGTTTTTTTAGTGTGGGCAGCTTGCTATATTTAGACCATAAATTGTGATAATAGCGAGAAATGGTAAAAAATAAATGTTTGCCTATACAAACTTGATTATTCACATTAAATGGCAATTTTTTCGGTGTAGTCATAATTCTTGTTTTTCGCCGATCGGTGTGTCAAAAGATGTTTTTCATCCGATTGCTTCACATCAAATTGAATTTGAACATATGTATCTACATGACATAAAAACGGGGAAAAAAATAAATATGCCAAACATGTTTCGTTATTTTCCATTTCCACAAGGGGAGAAATCAATGTTACCATTTAATAAATTTAATTATATGCATAATAAATAAAGCTTCAATGAACTGGAAAATCGAATTTTTCACATAAGTCGATTAAAGCATTTATCATAATTGAATGTTTGCGGGCATATTTTGCTAAATTTGATTTAAAAATTCACACGAGCTTATAAATGTTTTTTTAAATGCCAAAATGTGATTTAGAACTTCATTATTTATGTATTAATTACATAATTACAGCTGGTAATTATTGAAGTGTTTAATTCGATTTAATTGGAAGTTTCCTTCAAAGGCAAATAAATTGTAATTCCTGAGAACACTTATGCCAAATATCTTGGGACATTTGAGGCATAAATTAAACACAAAAGTTGCGAGGAAAGGCCAAGTACATAAAGCAAAAATAAAGAGCCTGGCGTATAATTTATTAATTTGTATTCCACGCTTACCAATCAACACCACAGACCAAAGCCACGACGATCCCAGTCTGTCCCCCAGTTCGCCCGGCAGTCTGCCGCCTTGGCGGATTCATCGTTCCAATCCCAAGTGCCATTCTTAGTCCCAGTCCCAGTCTCAGTCCCACTCCCGAAACCCATTCCCGAACCCCAAACCCCGAACCCCAACCCAAATCCAAATCCCATGAATGGAGCGGCTTTCGCGGATTGAAGTGGCCGACAGCAAATGTTTCGGCGGTGGTGCGGCTAACTAAATAATAAAATGCATTTAGCATAATTTGCTTAATTTCATAAATATATAATTATATTTAGCCATGGCCATTACCAGGGTCCATCCATCGTCCATCTCCGGGC
Source organism: Drosophila parvula (assembly GCA_018904695.1). NCBI lineage: Eukaryota > Metazoa > Arthropoda > Insecta > Diptera > Drosophilidae > Drosophila > Drosophila parvula. The sequence continues at coordinate 77,482 of JAEIIG010022586.1, forward strand.
ATGTTGTTGCATGTGTCTCAGGCATTTTTTAGAAACCTAGCCAAGCGTGGCAGAGCAACGAAAAATAAAAATCAACCGAAAAAAACGCAAGTATTCACCGAAAAGGAGACAAGAAGCTCGAGTTGAGGTGTGTGTGCAAAGGGTGTGCCCGCTTGCAATTAAATTGCGCCGAATAACAAAAAGAAAAGATCAACTGAAAAAGGCGAAAGCCAAAACTCAACTAAAAAAGCATTAAATAAATGGAGAGCACGGAAAAGGAATAAATAAAAAAGAAGTCAGCTTGCAAATTGACACGAGATATGAACACGGACACGGACAGGCCAAGCAAAAACTTGGCTCGGGTTTAACACTTCTTGGCTTGGCCATGGCTAAAACTGGCGTTTTTTCTCCCTCTCTTTTTTGTTTTTTATTCTTGTCTTTTTTTTTGGTTCATTCTTATATTTTTTGTTTTTCTGCGCTTTTTTGGTTTTCAATGTTTTTTTTTGGTCCTTTTCGGTATGCTTTTTGGCAAAACCCCACTTACCTGCTGCTCTGGGTCCGGGGATCAAATGTTCGTGCAAGCTCGTTAAAAAGAATTTGGTTCACTTGTTGTTGTTGGCGGTGCTAGTAGGACACACTGTAAAAACGTCGGAAAAAATGTGTAATCAATTAGGATTCCTTTTTGGTGACATGCTGTAAAGTTTTCCCCATAAATTATACACATTTATGGGCAAAAAAAAATAAATTACGAAAGGATTAACTATTATTTCATTATTTTAGGGACATACAAATTGAGTTCTAGTTTAATTTATATTTATAAATGAATTGTGTTAGTATAGTTTCTTACAAATGTTGAATAAATAATCATTTAGTGAACTTTAAATGTTTCCTAGATAACATCTTGATTGTAAGGTATAAGAATCTATTATAAATGTCTAAAAACCCAAACTTTATTTGTAACGAACCCAAAAAAAAAAACCATTAAGCTAATGGATTCTCATCATAACTTGGTCGATTTCTTGTTGGCTGAGAATATTGGACATGGTAAAGTTATGTTTTGCTCTCTGTGTGGCTGTGGTGCTACCGCTGCTTTGGTTGCTTTTATTGGTGGCCTTTTTGTTTGTTTTCCTCTTGTGTTTTTTCGGTGTATAGTGCGCGCTGGAGATCGAGAAGTCCACAGGCTGTACGCTAAACTGGTTTTCGGACTGCATTCTTTTGGGCCACGTTTATTGGCGCTGCTGCTGCTGCTGCTGCCTGGGCTTGCAAGAGCGCCTGCTGCCAGTTTGGAGCAGGGCAGGCTCGCTCGGCTCAAGTTGCCTGGCTGAAAGGCGAAATTGAATCATATGCGGTGCAATTTCTATGAATTTCAGACAAGCTTTCAGTTCAGCCAGTGTGCTACAGTTTCTTCTCCATGTCCCGGCAACGAAGCGATTTTGCCATAGCCTTTTTGCGACTCCGTGGCATAACTAAATTTAGTTTGATGTTCTTTTCGAATTTTGTGCACGTTTCGCGCTTTGCATGATTAATTGTTTATGCAAATTGCTGCTTGGCTTATAAGGCATCCATCCAGCACAGATACACACTTAAAACAACCAGCAACCATCCATCTATGTATATTCCTTTGTGTGAACGAATAGTTTCTCTCGACGGGGATTGTTTTGCCAGAAGCAGTCGGCATAATTGATTTAATTCCCATTCGCCGTACTTGATATTGATTCTTGACAAAGGCATAATCCCACTCACTACACATGTACTCGGGGGCTTAGTTAAGGCACTCTCGGCAGCCATTTAATTAATACTCAATTAGCTCACTCGCAACTCATTTGCATAAATATGCGATATGCACGAGTATTTAGAATTCATTGCGGCTTATATTGGATATCAATGCGAGGAACGTGATTAACTTTGTTTGCAAATTAGTTTCCCAAAGAGTCGGACGGGTAGGACGATGGGGCAGTCGTTGAGATAAAGTTTTAATTAACATTACAGCTAATCCGCTGAGCTGGATCTTGTCTAATAATCTGGCACAGTGAACTTAATTGCCCAAGAATAGTGTTGAGATACCACAAGTTGGGACTGGTACAAAGTCCACAACGATGCGTCTATGGAAATATATTTTTTAATGTTTTTCGTTACGAATTACTGGTGTGAGTGTGGGCTTTTTCATGTTTTATTCGTATGCCCTCTGGCCAGCAGGTTTAATGACCGAAAAATAAAAAGAAGTTTCGGCCACGAAATGTATTTCTTTCGGGGGTTCCTCCAACTCTTAGAAACGATATATTTAATGAGGCCGTTTATCTTTGTGGTAATAGGGTTCCTCCAGCTTCGGGTATAACAAGTTAGTTTAAGTTTTTGCTGGCTGCGCTAACTTTGGGGGCCCCTTCTTTCGGTTAGGTGATTTATCAGGCCGGCAACTTGGCCCCACTGTGCCGACGCCGGCCATTTGACATTTTGAGCCACGACAAACTATCGCACGAATTAACATAGTTACAGCCAAGTGCACGACGACTCGACGCGGCAAAGTTCATTTACGCGCATTTTCAAGTGCACTCGGGTCTCGCTGACAGGTAATTGTAATAAATATCTCAACTAATTACTTTCGAGCAGCACTGTGCAACTTATCTTAATTATGTTGAGAGCGCACAGCGTCGCTGGCAGTGCTTTAAGTCAAAATCAACGGTAGAGTGGACTTAAGGGGCTAATAACAAGCTTCAAGAACCAAACTGAAGCCGGCTGAAATCATTAAAAATAAATTTGTGAAGAAATGGGAAAAAATTGATGAATTAGTTGACAGGATTCGTCGTGCTGTCGTTGTGGCAACGTGCAGGCGGCGCAGGCGGCGCCGGCACGTGGTTGCCAGCACGTACCAGCCGGGGCGTATACGTATTTTCTAATTAAATGGTTGCGCTCCCTCTGAAAAATCAACTAAATGTATCGCTCTCCCATCTCCCAATACTCGCCGTGCTTTTCACTCCGTGTCGCTGCCACTGAGTGTCCTTTGGTGCCATCAAAATGGCTGCCATGCGGCCATGTTGTGCGGTGTGTGTGCTTCATGTCCTCCGTGATCCGTGTTCCGTGCTCTGTGCTCTGTGCTCTGTGTTCTGTGCTGTGCGCGCTGGGGCCCAACTACCCGAATTGTGTAGGTGCAGACTCCTCGCCGCTCCTCTGTGTATTTGGCTGTCATTTGTAGGTATTTCTGTTGTTGCTTTGGTAACTAATTGTCATATTGCCCTCGGGGAGGACTGACAACAACACAGCCGGAGCCTTGGGGCCTGTAAAGCGCTCAGATGCAAAGGGGGGATTGGATCTGCACAGAGGGAAATATCACCAAAAATTGGTCATTAATTCGGTCATTTTTCATTCCTAAGTAGATTACATCAGTGACATAGTGTTTTGCATGTAACAATTACCATTCCTGGATGTAAATGAGGAAATTTCACGGGACACATTGTTTTCTTTTTTAAAAAAATATTTGTTGTTACTTTAGAAAGCATTTTTAAATATTTTTTTTAATTAAAAAGAACTAGATTTACTTAATTAATAGTACTTGAATGTGCAATTGCTTTAGATTTAAATTGATCCCATGTATGGGCCTCTTTTTCCCGGTGTAATGATGTGGAGAAAGTGGTTTGGGGATTGTATTGTGTTGAGCCAGCAAGTGCGTATATGATTCAATTTTATTTTTGAACTTTTTGTGGTTTTTTTTGTGCTGGTTTTAAATGGAAATGCCAACATCAATTGAATTATGCGAGAAATGAACAACATTCCATATTTGTTTCATATACATATCGGCGGTAGCGATATGGCGATATGGAAAGCGATATGAAAAGTATGAGAGAAATGCTTTCGGATGCAGACTCGTGTCCTTTGTAGCAGTTTTTCCAATAATTAATCACCGCCAGGGTCCCAAGGCTGTGTCCGTTGCCAGGCAAGTGATTTATGCAAGTAGTTTAATGCTCGCTTACATAATAAGTGGAGCTGGAACTGAAGCCGAAGCCAATGGGACAGACACACACAAGAAGAAATTATGGCAGCGATTAAAAATGTCGTTAAAAAAAAAAGGTTTTACTTTAAAGATGAATGTTTGAACTTTCCTGAAGCTGTAAGGTATTCTGTTGGCTAAGTTGGTTGATAGATAATAATAATGATAATAATAATAATAATAAAGGCTGGTCATTGTTTCTATTATATTTTATTACCAAAAATAGTAAGTGAGAGCAGTAAACATATATTTCTTCCTCTGCACCGTCACACAGTGCGTATACGCAACGTAAATTACCCAGACAGCCATTATGCAATGATTCTTTTGGGCTCCGCCATCGTGGCCTGTGCCTCGCTTCAATTCATTGTGTTTACATTGTATTTGGCCTTAATTAATTGGTTTTTATTTTGCCCCGGCATTAACCAGAGCCGGACATTGGCAGCAACAACAATAAAAACACAAGAACAACAGCAACAAATGAATATTTCATTCCATTCAAGACAGCGATAGTCAAAATCAGAGCTCAGCCAAAAGCCAACACAACACTACATCCAGAGAATATACACACACACACACACTCCACTTGTTGATTTGCGAGCCTAATTAATTTCGCCTCGGGCCAACTAATAGAATTTGCGGTCGTCTAATAACGAAACCCACTTAGCAACGTTTCATTTGCGACACATTGCGTATACGCAGCGTTGCTGTTCGAAACAGCACGTGTCATCGCTGACCAGATTAGATCGCAGCCCACTCAATTTGGCTGTTATAGAAACTAGACAACACTTGATAGAGGACACCAGTTCCCAGAGCCATTCAATATGTGTCCTAGCAACATGACCGGCGAATAAATGACAAGGCTATTTGTTCTGGCCCCGGCTCAGACACAGGTGAGGCTCGAGGCTCGAGGCTCTCCAGGGCAGGATTCCGTAGCGGAAAATTTATATTTTCCGTGAAGAGCGCACTCCAGATGAGTTATGGGGCAAACAGGTTGAGTGTGCCTGCTCCTATGCCAGTGTCCCCACCCCATAATTCCATCTTCAGATTGCGTTGAGTGTGGAAGCAAGCAACTAAAAGACAGATTTGATTTTATGTTTGCATAACTGGCAGACTGAAAAATATAAGAAGATTACCATCAATGTTTCCATTTCTATTTTGCTTCAAATGCTTGATGTATTTGTCTTAAATGCATTTAAGTGGAATTACTTTTTGGGATTTTAAAGTCGAATGTTGTTTCGGTCGGTCGTTGGCATGTCATAAATCACACGAATGAAATGTTTAAGCGTGGAAATAATTGGTTTTGTTCTACAGTTAAACTCGCTCTGGAAATTCACCAGCTGTGCATATTTTAATGTTTATTAACTGCTATAAAAGCTCTTGGAATTCCCATTTGCCCCTTTCATTATACATAATTATAGACCATTATATCGATATTTTTTGGACACTTAAAAAGTGGTGCCCCGAGGGCGCGCTTCACTCGGTCGTTTACTGTGAAATTTGGCAAGACAAACAAACAAATAGGCGATCAAAGCAAACATGATAAAAAATGGTAAAAATCGAAAGAGAATTTACCAGCAAGAAATCACTTTGGTAGCGCGAAGATTACTAAGACACGGCCAGCACGTGTGGAGCTTAACTGTCGCCCCAATGATGTTGACCAATTAATCAATGACATGATTTGTAACCACTTCGTGCTGCCAAATCGGCCACAAACAAATGCGAAGCATATGGAATCAAGACATTATTTCATTGCCTAATGAAGCATTCGATTTGCATTTGCCGCTGGAGATTCAATTTGTTAATTAAATTCAGTTACAGGTGTCGGCAACTGCTAAACTTTTTCATATATGTGGGGATATATACGGATGTGGAGCATTTGGCTGGCGGGCAAACATTTGGCGGCTCCATCCCGGGCCGTGATTTATTGTTGTTTGTCGAACGTGAGCGCCGCTGTGCGCCGAACTTTTCTAAAGTAATTTGCGACAAATCATAAAGGCATTTGTTTTTTTTTTTTGTCTTCATCACCGACATACGGCGCCAAATTTATGCGCTCACATGTGTGTGCCAGGTAACTCCAACAGGATATCCACTTTATAGATTGAGATGATAAAGGAAGCGTCTGCTTCTGGCAGCGGTGGAGAAAAAGTTTCTGCTCAAATGGCCGGCGGCTCTGTTCTGGTCTAGTAGTCTAGTCCTAGTTCCTCAAACATAATTAACACTTTGATATAGTTTTAGAGTTTTACAAAGTCGCAAAGTTCGGGGCGCCGGGCAAATCCATCCATTAACATAATTACGTAAAAACATAAAATTATCATGTATAGCCATCATGGCAGAGGCATCCAGGCATCCTGAGCTGCATTCCTGCCTTGTCTTCCTGCTTGATTTTAATTTGTTTTGAACCGAAACGAACCGAACCGAGCGGAGCTGGGCTGAGCTGAGCAAAGAGCAAAAACCAACACGTCCTGCAGTACATCATCGTCATCATTAGCGCGAGCAGCAGCGTTTCCTTCCCCAATGATGTCAGAATCCACAAAAAAGGGAGGGGAGATAATGACAGGGGTGGACTTAGTAGAGAGGTACGCAGCGATAGATATAGGGAATGGGTCTGGGACACACAAGGGAAACAACAGCTTCCCCCTCCGGACTGGTTACCCCGGTTGTCTTTTGCATAAACTGGCTGGCTCTGTGGCTCGGGTCCGCTCGGTTGGCTCAGCTTATGCTTCCTTATGCCAGTACTCAACGCCACTTCCTTCAGCTCATTCATCTCGCAGCACGAACACACTCGGGGAAAGAAATTTAAACTGGGAATTACTTATTTAAAAAGGCCTGCAGCAGACTTTAATTGGTTAAAAAACGAGTGCTTTGAGGGAAGTTATTCTAATATTCAAAAAGAACGTTTAATATTCTCTGAATATTTTATGAGATATTGCTGAAAACTACTTCCTAAATAATATTTAATATTTTAAAAGAGCGTCACTATAAAAAAAGATTTATTTATATGAAAGCGAGTTCCGAAATGATGAAAAATGGGTATACTTTTGCAAGACGGAGTCATTCAGTTCCTCCCTCTCATTAAATATGAGAAAAAATATAAAGAAGTAGTAAAATAGTAATTTAAATCAATAATTTATAGGTAATATCTATGGTTTTAAGCACATTTTTATATTATATTTCTCTTAGTGCACACGCACACTCTCATAGCGATACAGTGGCAGACAGGGCCGCACATAATTCAAGTTGAGCTCGTGGCACACGGAACTGGGACTGAGCCCGGGTCTGGATCTGGGTCTGGGATCTGGATCTGGGGCTCAGCTGTCGCGGCTGGCAGTTTCACTTCACGCCATCACTGGCTCCGGCGGGTTGTCTCCAGCGCCTGTCGTGGCGGGCCTTAAAGGGTCTGCCCGCACCCGCTCCTGCCAGCTCCTGCTCCTGTTCCTTTTCAAGGGGCTCTTCCCCTATTTATTCTGGTTTTTTTTTCCTTTCGTCGTGTTGTGTTTTTATGTGGTGTTTTTCGGTTCACCCTTGCCTCGGCAGGAGGGCGGTTATTATATAGTACAGGCCCCTGGCTCGCATTTTCGTGTACTGTGCTAAGTATTACCTAAATTGTAATTATACTTTTGCGTTTTAAGCTATTTTGGGTTATTTATACAGTATAAGGCGTTGCCACCAGCCTTGTCCTTGTCCTCGTCCTCGTCCTGTCCTGTTTCGTTGCGGTGTCAGTGTTTCTGTGTCGCTTCCGCCTTAATTCGAGTCAAATTGAAATTGATATGATAAAGTGCGAGAGCGTGCTGAATGCCAAGTCTGAGGCATGTCCGTAATTTGCCAATTGCATTTTAAGCAGACCACTCAGGCACCTCGCTCCTTGCATGGTGTCACAGTCGATTGCGAAATATTCCCCATCCGATGAGGGGCAGCAATTGCAGCAGTCGTTGCAACAGCAGTGACAGGATCTGGATTTTGCGCACACGTGACGTATGCGTAATGCTTCAAGTCTATCTCAGGCAGGGGATTCTCTTGAAACAAAAGCTGAACCGGAATCTGAAACTGAAACAGAGATGGATAGATGGACAGAGACAGAGAGAGAGAGAGAAGAAAAAAAAAAAAACAAATGAGAACTGTATAAATCATTTCAATTACATTTTGCTGCTCGAGCTGTGACAGGAAGATGAACTGAACTGGCTTTGGGCAAGAAAACTTTAGCCATTTGATGGGGGCTAAAACTTGGAGATCTTGGCCGGGAAAGTTTTGCCAGTTTTCGCCACTTGACATGTTTGGAGTGTTGGCGTGTTGATGGCCCTGGCACACACACACAATTGCTGGATTAACAATTGAAATATGCCAAGTTGAACGCATCAACTTGGAACACTGCCACATAATGTGGCAATTAAGTTGAAAAGGTTTTCCACCAGTCGGGCTGCACTTGAAGAAGTGGGCCCCAGGATATTGATGCTAGAAAGAATTCTTAAGGCTTGACTTTTTAAACATTTGCAAAAGGATAACAAATGTTAAAAGAAAACTTCTTTGCTGCGGTTTAATGGTTGATGGGAAAATTACTTTAATAAATAAATAAAGAAATAATTTATAAATTACAGAAAGGTATTAATAAACGGCAAACTAATATTTTTTGTATTAGAAAAAATAAGTACATATAATAAAATCATTTTATATTTAATCCATAAATAACTTTTCTATTAATTTCGTATCTTTTCAGGTAAACATTTTTAAAACGATTCCAGAAACTCATAGAATAACTGAGAACTTCTTAAAACAATGCCTTGAAATAATTAAAAAGCTAGTAAGTTATTGAAAGTCTGCAGTACAATGTATTAAAATTATTTATGGGACTTTTATAGGACCTTAAGTACACTTCTTATAGAGAGTAAGACCTTAAGTTTAATTCCTCAAGGGGAGAGGACAACTTGAATCTTTCTTGTTTAAATTTTCACCAGGTATTTAATTTGGTTAAATTTTTTTCGAGTGCACAAATATTGCCACATCGTTTCATCAGACAATCTTTGGCTGTACTTTGGCTCGCCATGTCAAAGTCATTGATATTGGGGGGGACGGACACTGACATCCACCGATTCAGATTCTGGCTGGCATAAAGCAGAGTTCACATTTCACTGGATCCGGGCAAACTGGCTGGCTATCTGTGACAAAGTTGCCAGGGCAAACTGCGAAGCTGGCTAACTGGCAAGCTGGCAAATGCTCCTGGTTCCTGGTTTGGGCTCGGACGTTGGCCAGTGCACCGGCCATTACTTTATCTCCAGTCCATTATGTCTCCGCTAATATGCCAGGCATCTCCTATGCCCGGCCACCTTTTTTCCGCCCAGCTGCCCGAGAGCTCAACTTCCATTTCCCCCATTTTTATGTGCTCTACATAATCAGATATGGCATTTTATTTCTCCGGCAACGATAACCAGGCTAGGCTGCCTGCCCCTGCCCTTGCCGTTGCCCTGCTCTGCTCTACTACCCCTACCTTTTCGTGTGTGGCTCAGAGCAAGAAAAAAGTAAAATTAAATGCAGATAAATATCAAATAGAAGGTTCATTGTTTGGCGGGGGTCGGCATTGTTCGCCGCTGCACACACTCAGCCCAGCTCGCTCGGTATCTCTTATGATATATTTCGCAACATTTATCACAAGTTAATTTGATTTTAATGAAATAAATTCAGCACATGCAGAAAGACAGACGGACGGCGGTGAGGCAGACAAACTGGAAACTCCGCAGATCCCGGAGGGTAGATAATGTTAATGAGTAAGGGCGAGGGAATATCGCGGGGCTGTCTCAATGAATTTTCGACAATATTAAGCTATTTCCATTATGGCAAAAAAAAAAAAAACAAAAAAAAAACTCCTCGCAACTGCAGCGTCGACGACGACGACGGCAATTAAAAGGGCAGCAACGAGCCTCAAATTTGTTTAGCTTTTTGGCGGGCCTGCAGCTGCCACCGCCATCAGCAAGCCGGGCCAACGTGACATGCATTTCGTTGTTGTATATTTTTTTATACAGCTTTTTATGGTTACATTTTTATTTGCCGCTTTTCCTTACGTCGTTTTTTTTCGGCTGACTCTCTCGTATGGTGGAACACAAAAAATAAAAGAAAAAAATTAACATAAACGTCAGCGGCGCATATTTTAACTCGGTCAAATTGCCGGCGTCCGGTCCGCAGACTTCTGAGTTCCCAGTTCCAGTTCCCCGCGAGTCGTTTGCATAAACAAATTTGCAGCGCCATTTGCCGGCCGGTTTCAGTTTTGCCTTGTATTTCTTCTCGTTCTTATTATTTTTATTTCGGTTTTTCCTTCGTGTTGTGTATGCTGTGTGTGTCGCCGCCGTGCAGTTTGTTAATGAAAGTTCCCACCATTAGAAACAGGTTCGGTGCGTTTTTGGCTTGCTTTGGTTTGGCCAGCGGCCGGAAGGAGTCGCATTGATGCTGATTACGCAAAAAATATGTTTATTTCCTTTTTTTTTTTTCGTTCGCTCGTTCTCGTGTTTTTGGTAATTTCGAGCTGTGCTTATGCAAATTAGGAGCTTGGCGCCTGCTGCCCTGAGTCATTGAGAGCTCTGTGCACATTAATACAGTGCACGCTCTCTAATGGGAACAGCAAAAAAGGAAGGGTGTTTACTGATTTGTCAGGATTTGAATTTGTATTTAATTAAAATTTAATTTTATTTGTATTCTAAGGCTAAAAGTAAAGACTTATATTTATTACGTCATAGTAAGGAACTCTTGTTAAGATCAGATTGAGTTATTTTATTATTCATTATCTTGTTGATTAATTTAAATAGAAAATATAAGTATTATTTACATATTTTATTCATGGTAAATTATTATCAATGCTTTTATGTTGATAACATTGTTAGGAATACTTTCTTCTTTTGAACAAAAGTTTATACTTCATATCAAAGAGTTCACTGTTTATTTAGGTCTAATTTTAGAATTATATATATAATGCGACACAAGAAATAATAATATAATCAAACAGAAATTGATGCTGAGCAAACAGAATTAATGCTGGCGAGTTCAATGCACTCCCTGGCTTTCATTTCCATTTTGCGCTTGGCCATGTTGTTGTTGGGACGTGCCAAACTTTAAGGGTTGCTTCATTAAGCGTGACGCCGAATTCCTTTCCAAAAACCCAAACGAAAATCCCTATTCTCGACCCAAGAATCGTTTACAAATGAAAACAAAACCGACAAACTTTGACAAAATGATACTCTAATAATAATAATCATCTCTCTAGTAAAATATTTAAACTAGGGGGGAAACAAAACCTACAGAAAATTAAGAAAGCAAAGCAATATTTTTCAAAAACAATTGGAAAGGATTGTAGTTAAACATATACAATATATACAATATAATAATAATTATAAAATAATCTAGCAAAAATCACAAATTAAAGCTGAAATTCAATTTTGTCCGAATTTTCTCCACGGCTCTTTCCATTTCCTGTCGACTTGAGGCCTACCAAAGTTAAGCCTTTTTGTGGACTTTTTCGATATAAGCGATTGTGCTTTTCAGTTTGTGCCTCCTTTCGGGGAAGACATCAGCACAGTCGATGATACTTGAAGTTCGATTCCCTTTTGATTGCTTTTGTCGAGCTGAAGAGCAGCAAGTACATTAGTTTCGCTTACACTAGCGCCCACCCCGTCCAGCGTTACCGCCACGCCGCCGAGCGCAACTCAATAAAGCCATAAAACTCGATAAGGCAATCAAATAACAGTTTCCCCCCCTTGAAAGGAGGTTGCAGTGGCAGCTCCTTCTTCTGCTTCCTTTGCTATTCCTTGGGACTCGGAAGCCATAATAAAGAACTGCCAAAAAGCAAACGCTCTGTGGAAGACGCTTTGTCAGCGCTCCCTCCTGCTCTCTCTCTCTCTGCTGCTCCGGTCCTCTCTTGTTGTCCCTCTCCTGTCACTCCATAATGGCGGCTATTGTAAAACGTTGCTCACTCTGTCAATACAAGAACTCCCACACACACACACACACACACAGAGGGAGAGAAGAAAAACGCACACATACTGACGCACAGGCGGCACTCAAAACCTTTTGCTGCGTATACATATAAGACTATAGCTCTCAACTCTTTATACCCGGCACTCGTAGAGTTGATTATGTCTTGGGATAACCCAATAAACTGGGAATGTAACTTACCTTTATTAAAGTAAAAAATATAAAAAACAAATAAAGATTTGAATATAGGGAATAAAGGAAAATCAATTTTAAAAAATTAAATATACACGACAAAATGGAATAATCTCTCATAGAGTTATCTTTGGCGAGTGCGAAATACTCTAAAATATTTTATTTTGAAGTTAATAATACTTAAACGACATAATTCAAGTTGCGGGACAGGGGAATAAAACTCAATATTTACTACTGATCTACTGGAATTCGAATATATTATTAAAAACGCAATGAAACATATTAATAGATATTTTATTTTATTTATATATTTCGAATTAACAGATATACATAAACTAAGTTATAATATAATAATTATTTAGGAAAGAAAGAGCGCTAGCTACCATCGGCTCGTTTTTAATGGATATTAAAAAGTCGACTTACACTTCCAGCTTAATATTTCGCTTTAATTTTCTTTTCTTTTTTGTTTGCTGCGTTTCTTGGGTTATTTGTTAAATATTTTTTCACGAAACTGCTGCGCTGTGGTTGTTGCTACTGCTATATACAATTTGACGTCATGCTTGAAAGCGACGTAAATCACCAAGAGAAAAGGCTAACGCTGAAAAGAGACGGAGCGCAGAGAGAGATAGAGAGAGAGAGAGAGAGAGGTACAGAAAGATAATGGAGTTGCAACGGAGACGGGCATTGTGGACTCCGCTGACGATCATTAACGTGCTCAAGACGATGATGATGATGATGACGTCGGGCAGCAGACATTAAACTGACACACGACCACCGGCTTACACACTTCTGGATGGATGGATGTGCTTGTGGATGTGTGTATCCCCGCATACGTAGGCAGAGAGGCGAAAACTTACTAAAAATCACGTTGTCGTAGGCCATGGTCGAGACATCGTCATATCGTCATCGTCACAACAACATCCTCAGCGTGTCATTCATTTGGCTTTTGTTTAAAGTCTTTTATGGCACTTGCTGGCCTGGCTGGCTCTTCAGTCAGCCTTCCCTTGCCTCAGCCTGCTCCCCTTTGTTGTTGCCCACTGTGATATCTGCTGTGCCCGCCTCGTCCTTCCCCCACAGTTACAGGCCTTCAGCCTTGGCCACTTATGCCAGATAAAAGTTTCCCTCTCTGCGTCCTCCTTTCGAAGGGCCAGACACCATGAAATGCAACTGAAATTCTATTTGCATACTGGGGGAAAAATGATGAGAACTTAATTTGCTTGCTTAATTTGTGTTTCTATCGAAATGGGACTAAAGAAGAGGTTTGCCAAAAGCGGATTACCCTTAAACTAAAAATAATAAATTAATTCACCAATAACTGGAATATTTATTTATACTCTATTAAGTAATTTGCACTTTGAAATAAAATCTATTTGTTGCCTTATATTTTCTTTCTCTGCATTGTAACGTAATATTTTCTTAAAGTTTTCCCCAACATTCCTCCCAGCGTATTTGCTTTCATTGTCAGTCGGTCCGTCTGTCCGTCTGGCTGTCTATGAGTCTCTCTCGCCTTTCATGAATTTTCTCCCTTGACTGCAATTTACCAGTGTCTGCAAGATTTTGCGTGCGCTTCAGTTGACAGCATTATAATAATGAAGTTTGATTGGATTACATTGCAGCGGACATGAATGCAAAAACATTAACACAGTTCCATCGCATCCTCAAAAGAAATTGGAAGCGAAACTTTTCATAATTTCCAAGCAGTTAGCGAAGTTTCTCTACATTTTGTTTTTGTGTGACACCAAGACAGGCCGCCGGAAAAGCGTGGAGATTGGGGCGGTTCAAGCGGGACAAGCGGGGCGAGAGAGCGGAAAATGCGGTCCAGACGTCGGGCATCAGGAGTTTGACGCCGGAAAAAGGAAGTTACCATGGCCAAAAACTTTTTTGCCTGTATCAAGCTCTATGAGGCGCTTAAAAATTTTATATACATTGACTTCCTTGGCTTTTGTGCGAGATGCTTCCGCCTTCAGTTGCAGCAGTTGCAGTTTCTATGGCAGCCAAAGCCGGAGCTGGAGCTGGCGCTGAAGCTGAAGTTGAAGCTCAAGTTAGTTGAAGGGGAAGGACATCAAATGTCAATACTTTGCAGGAAAGTTGAAAGTTGAAGCAAAATAAATGACACTTGAGGGATTCACGAAACGGCAGGACAAGCTGGTCTCGTCCTGTTATGAAAATATTTACAGAGTAAACACATATTGTGCCCTCCGATGGTCAATAGAATGGATGGAAGGCAACAATGTCCGGATAATATTCAATGTTTAAATTCGTTTTGACGTAGGGCTTTTGTGTGTCATCCTCGAGATCCGTGCACTTTTCCTTGCTTGACGGCTAAATAAAATCCGAAGCCAAGCTTCTGTGAATTGCTTTTCAAAATATGATTGACATTTGTCATTGATAGCGCCTCCTCGCTGTCACACAGGGCGGAGTGCTTGTGCCCCATCTCAACCCCTATTTAAGTGAAACTTCCCGTTTTCCTCCGCAGGCAACTTTTTGATAGTTCGCTCCTGTTGCTCCTGCTCCTGCTGCTGCTCCTGCCACTCGTGTATTTATTTTTTCTCCGCTTGTACCCTTGCTCCGGTATCGTTTACCCATCATGTCACTGCCAACTTCTCATCTTGTTGCTATTTTTATTTGCATATTTACTTAAAAGCTGCAACAGCAGAAGCAGGAACCACAATCTTTGCCTTTGCCCGTTCTGCTCATTTCGCTTCTTTTCATTTTCATTTTCATTTTATCAAAAACGATTTTCGCCATGCTATTTTAGCTACGGTCGGGTTTTTGTGGTTCCATCAGCTGCCACCAGCGACAGCTTTGTTTCTGTTGTGGTTTTTTCTCTCTCTCAGTTTGTTGCTGATGCTGTTGCTTTTACTTTTGCCCTGCTCTTGTTGCTTTTCTGTTGCTGTTGCTATTGCTATTGCTCTTGCTGTTTGCCGTTTGCCAGCAATGTTGTTGCAGTTGTCGAAGTTGAAGTGCAATTTTAATGCAAACAATTGAAGCTGAAGCGTGCAGAGCGCACGCAAGTGGAAGTGGAAGTGGAAGCCCTGGCTTTGGCCGCTTCAGCCTCCGTCTCCGTCTCAGTCTCATACCTCGGCTCCGTTGTCGTCTCAGAAACCCTACCTCTTACCGGGGTCCTTCTCAAATGCTTACCTACACGGCGGAAAAATATACATTTCCTTACCTTTATTTTTTTTTAATAGTTAGAAGCCTATAAAATGAAAAATCGACATACTATACTTTTAAAGTTAGTTTCCCCTCAGATCTTTCAGAACTTTCAGTTATTTTGTTTGGGTTTTAACATGTTGCTGGGACTTTTCTCAGTGTAAGTACCTGCCACACCCGTACATTCTGATTCCGGGGCCTGATGCTGTTGCTGCTTTGCCTCTGTGTTGTTTGCGGTTGGCGGTTTTTACCGATGACGGCACCGTCTCTGGCCGCTGCCTTTGCCGCTGATGTTGGCTTATTGAAATGCATTTGTTCAATATGTTGTTCGACATGTTGCGCCCTGACTGCTATATATATAGCTAATGTTGCTGTTGTTGTTATTGTTGATGTTGATGTTGTTGCTCTTGCTGCAGTTAGCTGAAGTTGCCGCAGTTTGCGGCCACAGAAGCAGACGCAGAAGTGGAGTAGCAGTCGTGGCAAATATTGACAATGGCGATGTGAGTGCAGTGCGGGCATTGTGGGTGTAAGTTTGTAGCACTATTAGCTATTGTTTGCCCTGAAATGGAGATGGAAGTGGATGTGGATATGGATGTGGATGTGGAAGTGCACCGTCCGCTCTTCGCTCTCCGCGCGTTACGTATACGCCCCGCGAACGGCCCTGGGGGAGCTCTAAAGTGACGTTAATGCGTCAAAAGTGGTTCGGTTTGACTCGACTTGGTTTTGGTTTCGACTTGGTTTGACTTGTCGCCATCGTCTGGCGGGGCAGTCAATGCATTTGTATTTGCATTTTGTATTATTTACAAGTTGAATGCAAATAGTCAGGTAGGAAAACAAATGCCGGAGGTTGCAAGACGTACAACGGACGACGAACAACAATTGGCAACATTATCGTCCTCGGCAGGAGCGGCCACAGCAACTCCATTGATATGTGTAGGTTGAACAAAAAAAAAAAAAAAAAACAAAATAAAGCAGGGAAAAAATCAATATCAACTGACAGTATCTATGACAGATGGTTCGGCTTTAGATCGCTGCCATATAGGCTCCGGGTCTGCGCTGGGTTTGTTTATTAAGTTAAACAACGCAGCGGGTATGAAAAGTGTGTGTGCTTGTGTGTGTGTGTAAAAGGATTCATAAGGATTCCAGAGGTACGCACCAATACCCCCGTTACAAACAACCGTGCGTATACACAAAACACTGAGGGAAATTAAGTCATAGTAATGAGAGAAGAACTATTCAGTTTAAATAAGGACTTTAAAAATAAGCATTACTATTTTTATTGAACCATCAATAAAAGAGATAAAGATCTCTACAGATAATAATCTTGACATTATTGAAGGGAGTGATTCTAGGTTGCTGCGAGCCACAGGTTTTTTATTACCTCGAATTAATTTCATTTAAATAAGCCTGCTTGTCAAGACTTTATTTTTTTCCGGTGCAAAGCTTATGTACACCGTCGCTTGTTATATAATACATAAGGACCATTGTTATTTGCCCGCTGACGCAGCGCCCGCCGCTGGATCTCAGGCAAATGCAGTGGGAATTTTGCAACCCTCCGATTTCGCAGGACCAAGAAGCCAGGAGCTGCGGCCGGCAGCGACGCTGGCTGAGGTCGAGCCAGCAGCAGCGGCAGCAGTGGCAGCGACAGCAGACCTCAGACATTGAGTGTTGAAGCTCAAATGTCGCAATGCAATAAACTTTGGCTGACATCTGAATCTGTGTGAGTGTGCGTGTGTGTGTGTTTGCGGGGTGTGTGAGCTCTTGTGTATATGTCATTATTATGCCTGTCAGGATGTGGCTATGAATGTGAATGTGTGCAGGCGAGTGTGGATGTGAGGGCAGGCCAGAGACCCGGGAGTCAGGTAACATCATGAAAACGCATCAAGCTCAAACATATTAGGATAGGTTTCGGTTAACGCTTGCATTTTGATGTCCTGCCTGTCTTTGTGTGTGTCTGCGAGGCTATTGAACTTTTGTTGCCATGTGTAGATGTGTGTGTGTCGGTGTGCCAAAATTAAGGACATGCGGGGAGGATAGGAGGGCAGCGGTGAGAGCACACTGCCGCATAACAAATTCGAAAGGGGTTACGATTCTGTTGAAAAAGTAACCCCTGAACCCTTGAACCCGGTAACCGGACTGCAGTTCAATTCAATTTTTAGTGCACACAACAAACAGCTGAAAACGGCTTGGCTTGGCACACATGCAGCATTATTTGCCTTCGGCAAAGTTCTCATCAAGGGGTTATCGAGGAGGGGCTAAAGCACCTGCACCACACACAGTTGCCAGAAATCATCATCGAATGGTAAATTTACCCCGGGAACGGGGGCGGGGCGGGATACAAATACTATGAGTAAAAAGGCTAAACTATTGTATTTCCAGCACTGAAAGAAAATTTTATTAGAAAACTGAGAGCAAGCTCTTAAGGAGATGATAAAAAATCGGAAAGAATTTATATATTATACTACAAATAATTATTGAGCTCTTATTTGGGAAGCACTTGTTTTTGTTTTTAAAGCAAAAACATATTGTGATGTATTTTATATTTGTTATACTTAACTTCCATTATATTGTCTGAATAAAAGTTATATATTCGCTTCCTAACTTCGTCAGTTTATATTTTAAGAATCTTTTTATTTTTAGCATTAATCTAATATTTAGTATATCATATTTTATATAATTACATTCCCTA